>JAHPZR010003338.1:0-2500 GCA_019787425.1 Platygyra sinensis | reverse complement strand
GGGTGGGATGCTACCTTAACAGAAAATCTCCACAAGGAATTATACAAAAAAAGAAATATTAATGAACAGTTACATAAAGCAAAGTCACACTAATTTGAACCTGACACGTTTAAGTTATTCAACTACGCTCTTAGTATTTATGATTGCCCACTTTTTTCTAAACATATTAAGATATTATTTTTTGTACAGATATATTTTTCCGTCTCATACTTTAATTTGACCTTTTGATTTAAAACCATCGTATACTTGTGAAGTTCTTTATTCCTCTACAACGCCCACAATAAATTTTTCCTCAGTAATAGTAAATTAAGTAAGGGAAGTTCTAGGTGTTAAATACTCGATTAATCTATTCTTTCTAGATTAAGATGTATCTGCTGTTGTGTCAAAGATAAGTAATATAATTCGAAATCTTTCCAGAAAGAAATTGAATAAGAGCAATAATAAAGAGATGCTGCATTGTTTCTGATTCACATTTGCAGAAAGTGCATAGATCATCCGCAATTTGTACCCAATTTTTGTAGTTTTGAATTCGTGTAGATGTATAGAGTTCAATACTTTGAAACTGAAAGGCTTTGACATATGGCTCAAAAGCAACTCGTAATGGGGGAAGAGAAAGCTTTTTCAATGTCTCATCAGTTAAATTAAATTCACACCTACTAATTTCCTTGTGTATATTAGGAACAGCACAGCCATTTTACGGACAAAAAGGCAGTTTAATCAATCTTCGCATTTCTTTTTTAGTAAATACATCAAAAAGGCGCACAATCAATTTCAAAAGATGGCGAGTTAGGCCCGAGCTGTATGATCTAGGATTAATGCATAGGCATATTCCCTTAAAAAACTAGCGGGACTACCCAGAGTGGCGCAAGAGCGGCTCATTCCAGAAAGTTCAGCTTCGTGCTATGTGTATTGCCCCCCCGATTTAGTTCATAAGAATCAATGTTGTTAAGATCGAAACGCCAAGAAATCACCCAACCCGATCTGAATTCCCATAATTAAAAGCTACCTTTAGGAAAAAAGAACTGCGTTTCCGGCCCTAATTTCTTATTTCCTGATATTCCAAATTCTTTTTCTTATTTATTTTTTTTTTTTTTATTTTTTTTTTTACGATTTTTTAATTTTTTGTTATTTATTATTTCTGTTTTTTTTTATTTTTTTTTTTTTTATTTTTTACTTTATCTTGTTATTTTTTCTTTTTATTTTCTTTATTTGTCATTTTTTATTTTTTTTTCTATTTCATTTTTCTCGATGATTTTACGGCTAAAGCCAATTAGTACATATCAATCGCATTATCCTATATCCGAAATTCAGCCACTACCACGTCAGTAACTCACTCAGTGCTAGAATATGCGCAAAACTGCGCATGGATTAAGTCTTATGGCGCTTATAAGTTGCAACTAAAAATAATCAGACCACCCTCTTTCCTATTAAGAAGAATATTCTAAATAATTCATCCATGCGACAGAATTGCTCACCAAAAAAGCATCTTAGAATAACCAGGCCGCAGCACGAGAGAATTTAATCCTAGCATTTAATATCGCACCATTTTCATGCCACCTACTCTCCTCATAAATCATTTATCGCAGATTTTCTAGTTAACTTTGTCTCTTTACCCTTTCCTCATTAAAAATGTTATAAATCAAAGATTTAATATCATTTCAATTATAATATTTCAGGGCGCATATGGCAATCAATATGATGACGTGCCACAAAATACTTATGGTAGGAGCCAGAAGATTCTAATTATAGTCACCTTTCAGTCAAAGGCGATAATCCTCCTGGTAGGACCAGATATTAATAATTTATTTAACATCTTCGCTCAAGTTTTTCTAGCTAGATTCTCTCCTATATAGTAATTTTTATACGCTACGCCAGAAGAAGACCACAGGCCCTTTAATATGGGATCGTCGTGGCCATTTGATTCCAAGTGGTTTACATTTCACTTCCCATTTCAAAGCATCCTCATCCAGAGTCCTTACCTGCTCTTTTGAACTATTCACCTTTAACCGTAGACACTTTTTAAATTTAGCTCCTAACAATCATGCAATATAAGTCTATATAGCCCGGACTCTGTTATCATGAGAGGACGCCGTTGTATCGCTCAGCGTATTGGAAATAATTTGGCCTCTCTATAAGATCTGACTCAAAACAATGTCCTTTTATTCGTCCGTGGTTTTACCCTAAATGGCAATTGCCTAAATCTCAACAGCTAAAAGAAAAAGATTCCAGTGAAGACAAAGGGTTCACCTTACTAACTACGCGTGTAAGATTAAAGTATTCTGAAGTCAGACATTATGATTACACAACTTATGAATATTTTTATAAAAAGTGCTTCATCCAATCAGCCTTAAAATATCTATGGCAAGCAATATAAGAATCTAGACAGCTTAAAATAAAAAGCCACTCCACTCTAAAGTGCTCAAATGCCTTTACCGAAATCATAGAATAATCATACAAACCAGCGTAATTCTTCTCGTTTACAGCTGCAAATCCATGATGT
>JAHPZR010003337.1:22500-25000 GCA_019787425.1 Platygyra sinensis | reverse complement strand
ACACTCGATATTCTTGAATTTGACCTTTTGGATGATTTTCGTCATGCCATCCTCAAACTCCTTTAACTCTTCAATGACTGGGGGGTTGTTTCTTGTTTTGAAGCCGAAAGTTTCTTTCTCTGATTGTTGGTTTGGGTTTAAAAAGTGGTAAGCCTTCCATCGCATTCTGCACAGGAACTGCTCGGTTTTGTCAATAAGTTGTCTGATGTATTCTTTCTTCGATGCGACAGGGATGTTCTTGGTTGAGTAGTTGAAGGACACACGTTCCATGTTTGGATGTTCAGTAGCACAGTGCTCGACAAATTAGGAGCTTGATATAACTTCAGGTGAGTTCCACACTGATAAATCCAGAATAGTGCTCAACAATAATGGAGCGGTAATAACAATGTGTATCTACTCAATGTTGTTTCATATGGACTTAATACAGGTCTGTTTCGTAGACCAACAAAGTGTTGGTCCACTCAGTAATCCATAACCAGCATCGCTAGGTATATACATCAGCAGTATGATCGTCAAATTCAAACATAATATGGTTAAAACATTTGTAAGAATGTTCAAGATGCGAAATTAGGAGAAATTTCCTTACAAGTTGATCGAGTTAACGTTGCGTTGCCATGTCCGGTTTATATAGGATATAGAATTTCTCGGTATTACATAAATACATCGTTAGTGAAGTTACTATATGATTTGGCCTTGGCTAGAATTTTCCAGGAGACTGCAAAGTCTTTCTTAAGTCAGAACATGCCACCTCAGGAAAAACACCCCCCAAACCCTGCAATTGCAGAGAGCCAGACAAATGCCCTTTAAAAGGACAATGCTTAGCCAAAGAAGTAGTGTATCAAGCCACCGTCACCACTGCTGAAAGCTCAGAGACGTACGTCGGCCTCACCGCCACCGAGTTCAAAACGAGATGGCGAAACCACCAAATGTCATTCAAACATGAAAGTAAAAAGAATGACACTGAACTGAGCAAACATCTATGGCAGCTAAAAGATCAAAAGAAAGACTTCGCAATCTCCTGGAAAATTCTAGCCAAGGCCAAATCTTATAGTAACCTCACTAAACGATGTAATTTATGTAATACCGAGAAATTCTATATCCTATATAAACCGGACATGGCAACGCTTAACAAACGTAATGAACTCGTATCAACTTGCAGGCACAAGCGAAAGTTTCTCCTTAAATTCAATCGCATCCTCAATAACCAATCATAAGTTTACAAATGTTTATAACCATTGTTATTCAAATTTGAATTTTGTAACGATCATACTGCTGATGTATATAAACCCTAGCGATGCTACAGTGTATATGGAATTTAACTGATGAGTGGACCAACACTTTGTTGGTCTACGAAACAGACCTGTATTAAAGTCCATATGAAACAACATTGAGTAGATACACATTGTTATTACCGCTCCATTATTGTTGAGCACTATTCTGGATTTATCAGTGTGGAACTCACCTGAAGTTATATCAAGCTCCTAATTTGTCGAGCACTGTGCTACTGAACATCCAAACATGGAACGTGTGTCCTTCAACTACTCAACCAAGAA
Organism: Platygyra sinensis; assembly: GCA_019787425.1. Lineage (NCBI taxonomy): Eukaryota > Metazoa > Cnidaria > Anthozoa > Scleractinia > Merulinidae > Platygyra > Platygyra sinensis. The sequence goes on along the minus strand of JAHPZR010003337.1, from coordinate 23,447 downwards.
CATCCCTGTCGCATCGAAGAAAGAATACATCAGACAACTTATTGACAAAACCGAGCAGTTCCTGTGCAGAATGCGATGGAAGGCTTACCACTTTTTAAACCCAAACCAACAATCAGAGAAAGAAACTTTCGGCTTCAAAACAAGAAACAACCCCCCAGTCATTGAAGAGTTAAAGGAGTTTGAGGATGGCATGACGAAAATCATCCAAAAGGTCAAATTCAAGAATATCGAGTGTCCCTTTCAAAAAGACCTCAATGAAGACATCAAATCAATTCAAAGTGACAACCGCCTATTTGTAAAGGCCGATAAATCCACCAACTTCTACAAATTAGAAGCCACGAAGTACAATCAGCTCCTGCATGACAACATCACAAAAACCTACAAAAAGGCAGAAAACAACCAATTAAGAAAAATTGACAACAAAGCGAAAACAATCACCGAGAAGCTCCGTATTGACGACCGTGTTGAAACGACTGCTACAAAAGAAGCTTTCATCACCTTAAAAGACCATAAGGACAATTTTGACAATAAACCAACGTGCAGATTAATTAACCCGTCAAAACAGGAGATAGGAAAGATTAGCAAACAAATTCTCGACAATATCAACAAGAAGCTGCTGAACGTCACAAAAGTAAACCAGTGGAAGAACACCTCCTCGGTGCTACAGTGGTTTAAACATTTGCCTAACAAACACAGATGCGCTTTCATAACCTTTGATGTTGTGGAATTCTACCCTTCCATATCAGAGACACTACTCACGCGTGCCCTTGACTTCGCAGCCAATTATGTAACCATTTCTGATGATGATCGTCACATAATCTTACAAGCTAAACAATCCCTTCTTTTCAACAACGGAAACCCTTGGCAGAAGAGAAACACCGGCACGCTCTTCGACGTCACCATGGGAAGTTATGACGGAGCTGAAACATGTGAATTAGTGGGAATCT
>JAHPZR010003337.1:0-12500 GCA_019787425.1 Platygyra sinensis | reverse complement strand
TCTCTATCACACACAAAAAAATTATTATCAACTATTATTATTTTTGTTGCTTAGCTCTGTTATAAAATAAAAACATTACTAAAACTGATTAATAACTCTTACAAAACATAAAGAGAACATATAATTAATGTTCTAATTAGTCAGAAAACACTTATAAGTTTTCAGCTCATACTTCCTTGGGAATTATAATTCTCCCGTTTAAGCATACCTTAAAGTATACGTTTTTTCAGCAGTATGTGTTTTTGTGCATTCCTCTTCAGGAGCCAACGATGGAGAATTCGTATCTGCCTTACGTTTTTTCCGACAGGGTGAACATATGGCTAATTCAAAGATAAAAGGAAAGAAATAGAAAATACCCTGTAAGATATGCACTGTAAAATGAAAAGCACTTTATGACAAGGAAATCTTCAAAATGTTATGTGTCTCTAACTTACGTGAGCCTATAGGAACAGATATCCCAAAAAGCTGAAACACCTCCTTTGCTACGGCTGGGTTGATCACGTCTCGACTTTTGACGCTGGTAGGTGTTCCTTTGTGTCCAGGGTACTGACACAACTTTGAAGGCCTCCAGTACTTCCCAAGCCCATAGCGATGGCGAGGACAAACACGCAATTTTTTAACTTGTTCATGTGACAAACATTCGAAGCCAGCCCTTTGCAGGATGACCTCGTACTCTTTGAGGTCTGCACGCGACAAAAAACAATTTTTAGGTGTGCAGTTAAATCATCTCGGCATTCATACAGAAATACTGTCTCTGAGCGACCACGTGAAGATCCGCAGTCCAAGAAACCCTTTTTTGACAAAGAACAGGTACCCACCATGATAACTTGGTTATTTCTATTTTAGGTCCGCTGACCCCTGCGAGCGCTGACCCGTAACGTCCGTTGGAATGTATGTAACGAAATACATGCTGCCCACATTCAAAACACTTAGAGACTAGCTGAGGCTGAATTCATCATCATTAATAGGAGCAACATAAAACTGTTTCACTTCACGATGTCTGGTGATAGAAAGATAGATTTTGTTTTACCAGGAGCCATAATCAGGGACGGAGACCGTAAGTCTTGGGATGCGCGTGGACCCATGATATGGGACAATTTTTCTATTTTTAGAACAAATTGCGCCATCCTGACGTCATATATCCGCGCTGATCCACGCACGTGTCTCGGGCTCTCGCGTGGATGTTGTCACGTTATGTGATGAAATGGTGAGAGTTGCGAGATTCTCTTGCCGATTTTTCACAGCGATGGCAGGGAATAAGGCAGAGAAGAGGAACCAGGGCTCTTCTATGTACTTTTATGCTCTGATTTAATGGAAAGGTGTGTTTTAAGGGTAGAGAATTTCTTTAACTTCGCGCTATGAATGAATAAAATCCGCTCGCCGGTTAGATATACGCGTAAAATTTTGTGTTTGTTCTGTAGGGAAAAGTTCTCAGTAAGAAAAGTGTTTACTCCGGTATCGAGTTAATTTGTGAGTTTGCCATATAACCAAAACCTGTTTTTGAAAGCTTTTTGTTGCCTCTGCTCGTTTGGTGAGTTTGCACAAGTTTTCAAAAGGCAACTCTAACGCGTACCAGTAGTTCATTTGCATAGTGCAGCGCGTGCACTTTCAAGTCCGAGTCGATTCAGTCAAGCAAAATCGTGAAAAAGATTTGATTCCTCGTCTTTTGTGCTGAGATACTACAACAATTTTCACCAACGTTCGCCAGAAGGCTACTAACATCATGTGTGCTTCTTTCACATAGTGAAACTTTACGCTGCGAAAATAAAACAGACAAGGAGTTTTGACTCAATCGAAATCTTTATTCGAGTTTTGATTACAAGCGTCATCGTAACTTTTCTGATTATTTCTGCTGTTTTCACATATTTTCAGCTAAGCTTTTAATATGTTCTCAAACATTAATCAACCTAGCTTAAACATATTCAAAACCTAGAGATATTATATGAGTTCGATATGCGTTTCACACCAAAGTGCGAAGTCCAATTTGTCATGTTTTACTAGCCGTGCGAAAGACGCATCGACGGGCGCTCTTACTCATCGACAACAGACAAATTATTGGATTTTTACACAAACAAAACTAAGCAGCATCTGCGGACTTAAACCTATTGTCACTTATTGGGCCTAAAGGCTGCTATATCCAACTACAATCATGGACAAAAGTCTAGGGGCAAATTTACATTTGTGGCGCTTTTTCACATGCGCCAAAGAAACAGTCAGGCGCGAATTCACTTACACTTGTTCAGCCCCTCCCCCCTCCCCCCCCCCCCCCCCCACAATGTTGGACAAGTGTACACGCTCTATTTCTCTGGTTTTTCAACATTGTATCGGGGGTGGGGGGGGGGGGGGGAAAGCAACGCATTTTGAAACGGAAAACAGTGCTTTTTTAAAAGCTCCATTTTAAAAGCACAGAAAATTAATGCAATTACGCAAGTGTCCCAAGGAATTTTGTCCACGATTGTAGTTCTTTTTTTGTGTGTTATGAAAAAGCTGTTAATCTTCTTCATATGTAAAATTTAGATTGGAGTAATGTGAAGTTGTCGTAAAAGGAGCAGCGGAACTCAACTATCAGCGATAAAAAGCGGGACATACCTAAATTCGGCACTCAGAGAGCGGAAATACTTAAGCAAAATTCCAACAGCCTTGAAGGCGTTGAGTTGTGGGCCAAAAGGATCCAAAAGCATAAGCGATTTGGAGAATTTCGGACGCCATTTACCCTGCGCGACATCCGTGAAAATCCTCCCAGCAATGTACGCGCGTGTGCCGCAGGCGATGGCGCAATATGTTCTAAACATAGAAAAATTGTCCCATATCATGGGGCCAACCCCAATACCAGTAATGGCGCGCGCTTACGGTCTCCGTCACCGATTATGGCTCCTGGTTTTACTTATATTTGACGCATTTGTTTGGATTCCGTCACAGTTTGGACAAATAACGGCTGTCAAGCGACAACATTTCCAAAATTCTCTCCTCAGCAGATGGTAAATTCGAGCTATTTTTCATTTCTGCGTATCTTTCACCTTCCTTTTTTCTTTTAATCCTATATAATTCTATTTAGGATGGATCTGAGTGGCTAGCAAGGTTTAAAAGTGGCGGTTACTATACTGTCCATGGCCGTATTGGCCATAGAGAAGTGTTCCGCCTAAGTGGCAACATAAAGGATAAATAAGGTAACTTTTGAACGCTTTGTACAAGGGCAATATACTTTGGCCGAAAAATGTTTTTCCAGGAACGTGATGTATGTCCCTCCAATGTCTGATTCATCACTGTGAATGCTTTTAACAGCGTTGGACTTTTGAGAAATAATCATTTTAAAATCAGCTCCAACGCTCCATCTAATTAAGTATGCATATCTAAAACTTTATTTTGTTATTCGCTTCGGCAGTTTTTCGATGTTTATCGAATGATGTTGCATTAAGAGGTTTTTTTCTTCACCTCTGTGTAGCTCTCTCATTATTTTGCGTTGCGATAATGATTTCTGAACCGTTTTTTGCGAGGGCTTAATTTCGGCCTGGTTTTGCTGCTATCAGACGGAAAAAGTTTGCGACTCGATATATTTGGTTTAAAGAGAAACCGAAACAAAAGAAATTCATTTTGAAATAGTATTCGGTAACCTCTACTTGGGAGATAAAAATCGGCCGATTTTATTTTTTAGCGCTAAATCTTCGGTCGTTTCTTAGACGCAGGGCCTCTTAAGTGTTTGTTCTTATATTACGGAAACATTCATTAATTCAACTTTTTACCTTAAGCTTATTCTTATAAGACTACAAACCCAACTGAACTTCAGTGTTCTAGCCTTTCAAGAAAAAAACTAAAACCATCATCAGTGGTAAAGAATGCTAGACTAACTAAAGCCTCTCAAAGGACGTTTTTTTTTCTACTATAGAACCAAGCTTGAAAAAAAAAACAAGCTGCCAGTTATAAGACTGGCAAACGTCTAAATTAGGAGAGATCAACTCTTGTTCAATTCTTAAAAGCGGAATAAAAACTAACTTCCACCGTGTAAAACGCTTCACAAGTACAGCCAAAAAGCATTACATAACCTTTTCTTTACTGCTACAGTATTACGGTTGAAAAACCAAAGAGATCTTTAATAATTACCGAGAACAAGAATTGTAGGGGATAATGCTATGGTGGAGCCAGCAACATGGTGGGACATAAAACTGGTATGGCATAAAGAATCCAGGACCTCCAACCAAAGGTTTATCCTACTCACTGTCACTGATGGACACTCACTCAGCTTAAGTGTAAAGGACACCACGAAAAACTGTGAGTTGTTATCAGACACTATGGACACAGCCAAAGAAATCGTTTCCCTCATAAAGTTTTCACCAAAACGAGAAAATCTCCTGAGGGAAATAAAAGAAAACCTAGATGGCCCTGAATCTGAAGCCAAGGGCATACTTGGCCTTTGCCCCACTAGATGGACAGTACGCACAAGCTGTTTTCAGCGAATCCTAGACAATTATGCAGGTATTCTTCCTGAGTGGACAATTTCCCTTGATGAGAAACTTCAGTCCGATATACGTGGAAGGATCATTGGAGGCCAAGCGCAAATGAACACTTTTGACATCTTCTTCGGGTTGAATTTAGGACAGCGGCTGTTTAATTTCTCACGCAGATAACTTATCAAGAAACTTACAGCAAACAAAGCTGTCAGCTCTAAGTGGCAAACGAGTAGCTTGTCTTACAAAAGACGTTCTCCAGAAGATGCGAAACGATACGAGCTTCAGATCATTTTATGATGTAGTTTTACTGGAAAGTAAAAGCTATCCCTCCATGAGTGAACCGATGTTACCAAGGAGAACTCGCGCGCCAAGAAGAATTGAAATTGGCACCGGAGAGCCAACATACCCTAGCTATTGACTTCATGATGAACGCTATTGACCAGCGGTTTGACCAGCCAAGCTTTGATAGGTATGGAAAGATGGAGTCTCTCTTAAGTAAGACCCTCAATTCGCAGGACAAATCCGAAGAGCTAAAGTTTATGGAAAAACTGTGCAACGCTGATGTTAATATTTCAGTGTTAACCGCCCAGATGGAAATTTTACAAGTGCTGCTGAAGGATGGTGATTACTTTTGTTTTGACGACATCATAGTAAAAATTAAAGAGCTACCCAACCCAGAACGGGAAATGATAAAAGTAGTTATTACGTTACGTAAGCCGATTCTCGTAAATCCAGCAACCAGTGCAGCCGGTGAAAGATCCTTTTCGACTGCCCGGAGGCTAAAAACATGGCTCCGTTCAAGAATGAACCAGGAACGATTTAGTAACCTGACAGTTTTAAACATACACAAAGAAAGAACGGACAGGCTTTCCACCATTGACATCGCAAACGAATTTACCTACCGCAACACAAACACAAAGCGTAATTTTGGCACTTTTGGAGTAAATGATATACAGTAACTTTAATATCATTCACTAAATTATTTTCAGTTACCGTTTTGTTTTGCCGTGTAAGTATTTTGAATGAATAATTAAACAATTATTGAACTCTGCTTTCATATGATATGAAGATATACAGATCTCGGAGGGTGTTATCCACCGGGCTCAAGCCTTCGGCTTTGGCGGATAACCCTCTCGATCTGCGCAACTCTTCATATCATACTCAGCCTCGTGCAGCAATTGCTCAGTAATTATACAGCGTTGAGTTCAAGGCAGCTCGAGCAAAATCGTTGGATTTCTGGCTTATTTATAGTAATTAAAGGTTGATATCAGTTGTATAATATAACAATCTATGATATTGCAATTTAGTGATGGTGAATTATCAGACTCGATATAGCAACATCACTGAAGATGTGGAAGAAAATCAATAGTTTTATCGTTATAATAGCATTCTCCGTCACTTTAGAGAAATTGAATAGAAATCCACTAGCATGCCCCCCGCCCCCCAAAAAAATTTCCTTCACGCATTCTTCTTTACCCCCCCCCCCCCTCTCCCCTCCCCTCCCCTTCACTGGGAAACTTGCTGAGCGGTCCCTGTTGCGAGGTTTGTGAATTATTATGACAGAAGAAGCAGCCTTATAAGCTGCAACGTAAGGTAAGAACTGTTCTAAAAAAACAAGAAGCCTCGCCAGCATTCCTCCAACCAGAGCGGCGCTTGTTAATCATGCCAAGAGGGTAGTGTTTCAAGGTTGATTTGTCTACCTACAAAACCTGTCTGAAGGAGCCACTGCATCTCAATTAACTAAATAATTTACCTGTACAGAATTATACTAAAAACAGTTGAAAGACTATCCTGTAAAATTATCAACTATCGTTAAATTTAAAATTGATTTTTTAATTGATTTAAGGACGTTCGCGCCCATTGATACTGCGCATCTCTAGTGCGCACGCTATTCATTGATCACGCGCGTGCCACGTCATTTTCAAGCGCGCGCACGGAGTCGAAAACTCAACAAAATATAGGGCTGATGACCTTTGCGTTAACTTTGTGTGCGAATATTTTTGTTGGCTGCTCGGTGACCCCCACTTTTTATCTGGCAGATCACTTCCTTATCTGATTCTTTCCATAATACTAAAAAACAAAAAAAATCTATACGTGGGGAGTTTTAATTATTTCTCGATATACTATTCAAATAAGGTCGAATTGGTACGTGGAGACAGGTGTGCGTAACTAAAAAGTTGTATTTTTTTAAGGCTAATTCTAGCTGATTTAATGACATATGTAGCAAAGATCTATCAAATAGGCCAATATATGCTGTTTTAAACACATATAACTTAGATATGATTCTTCAACTTAAATATATGCCGATAGTAATGAATCCGGCCAGAATTGCTCGAATGACTGGAAATCCTAGAAATGCTATGGCCTGAGCTGCGCCTTATCTACAAAACGAGTTCGGTGACCCCTGACTTTTTTTACGTTTTTTTATCTAATCTTATCATTTTCTACCTGCAGTCAAAGTTTTAAAAAAATCTGTGCATGGGAAGTTTTTGGGCGCGAACGTCCTTAAAAGAGCTAACCGTGGGCGAACAGAACCGCGATATTGATAACTTGTTTTGCCTACTTCAGAATTTGGTCTAGGAACGAAAAAAAATATTTTGAATGTCTTCGCTGGATTAGATGATTTGAATTGCTTAGATTAGTCAGAGTTATGCTAGGTAGAACCAGAACAAAAACGAGACAGAGAACAAACAAGACAGAAATCAGTTGTAGGGGAAGACAGCGAAGGACTATCCCAAATCAAATTGGTGAAATGACACTCCATATTTTATTTGGGTGTTTGTACCTACGCCACTCCAAACTAACGAACATCTAAAACTTTACTACAATTGCAACATTTTGATTAGTTGCTTTAAACTTAACTTATACAAGTAGGTGATGATAGGGATTATTATAGTATAGTGCCTTTTAAAAACACACAGTTAAACCCAAATTACAAGCTACTTTTACGCATTTATTCACAAGCCACGAATAAATAAAGTTTCTATCTATCTATGCATGGCGACTGCTTTGACCTTTGCTAGCATTGCGAGTATCGGTTATAGGAAGCTGACTCGGTTTACCTCTTGAAATAGTGGCCTGAAAACTTGCAGAAGCGTTCAAAAATCAAAACTTTAACCCTACGCTGTCAGCCATAAAACTGGCAGCCTTCTGAGATAACACCAAGACTGGAAACGTACCGAAATAGAATTAAGAACAAACTGAAACCTTCATCAGCCATGGAGAATACTAGACAGCTAAAATTTTGCAAGTAACTTCCTCTTACAGATCTATTAAATTTGAAGAACACAAGCTGTCAGCTACATGTCTAACCTAACATGTCAAAAAAAAAAAAAAAAAAAAAAAACTCGCTTTAAAAATCATGACAAAATACTGGACTCCTGCGCTTACATCTTTCATATTACCAGTTCATTAATCTAGAGTAATTAGGCCAAAAATCTTAAATATTTGAAACTTAAGTTAGTGAAGCTAAATAGACAACGGTAGTGAATTATTGAAGGTGATGTTTTGAGCGTCAGAGCTTTGTAATGACAGGGTAAACAAAAGCTAACTCTCCAAGGCCTTTCATCTACCTTTGTTGCAGGTTGGAATATAAGTCCTTAGCTGTATAACTAAAAGTCGTTTCAAATTACAAAGCAAATCCGAAGAAATCGTTCATTATTCTACAGCTTTAAATTAGCCATGACAGAATTCTAGATCGAGCAGCTGAAAAAACTTGCTCTTTACAGCTCCTTCGGCTAAAAACACCGCTACATGGCTGCACTTCATTTATTCACGCTGTGCCAACATCACTTGGATTAACCTTTGAAGTTTTCCTCATTGTGGGATTTGCATCGCCTCCAGATGGAAAAATCACATTTTGCTTTCTTTTGAATCGCTCTCTAAACTGCAGATTAAACAAAACAGCAAAAAAGAAAATATAGACATAAATATCATATATACGTATATCAGTAATTTAAAAGACCGTTCTTCATGCAAAGGCAGACAAGCAATAAATGTGAACAAGACCTTGCTTTACCCGCAGTCTGATTTGTTATTAAAAATTGACTGAAACAACTAAGAAATTTGGTAACTTCGACTTACTCTTATCAGATATAATAATTTATCATTTAAGCCAAGGTATAGTTAACGATTTAACAAATATAATCCATGTTGCCGTGAGTCTGTTCAGTAATAGATCACAGATGACGTCAAAATGTGGTAAGAACAAAAAAGTGGAACACGAGGCGTAGCCGGGTGTGTCACTGATGCATGTTCTCACCACATTTTGACGTCATCTGTAATCTATTACTAAACAGATGCTGTCCAGTAATAGAACAGCTAGCGCTGCTGTCTTAGACTGCTCGAGATTTTTTTCTGGATCATTTTCTAAAAGAAACGACTTTCTCTTTCTTCTTCTCCTGGCTTCTCGAACCTGTTCAATGCTTCGGCAAGACTTTTTTGTAACTCTGATCTTCTGCCCAGTCACGTAGAATGTTATCCTAATTCTCTAAACTTTCCGTTATTTAAACATGCATAGTAAAGTCTTCTACTTTCCATGAATTAAAAAGGCAGAGGGAAAAACTTTGTAATGGAGACGTCAATCGTGCATCTGCCCTCTAATAGATCATAGGCGAGAACCAATCAAAAAGCGACCAAAACTTGGGCTATTATATAAATAGGTATAGAGGTCGATAAAGCAATTTTGTAATAAAATCTTATAAATATTATGATATTTCATACAATTACAAAAATAGGTACGCAATGCGTACTTGTGAGGGATTTCAGTCAAATAATCATTGCTGAGTAGCTTCACAGTAAACGTAATACATTATGTCATGTTATAGCGATAAACGTCGAGTAAGATTCCGTAGAATGCCAACCTGCAGAGGAGAAAACGGTTAGGGGAGAAAGCTGTTTGGACTTCTAGTCTCGAGGAATTTACCGGTGCTTACTATTTGTCAGAATAAACCGTTTGGGACGACCGGTGAATAACGGTAAAACTTTTTCCAAAATCAGGAGACCAGTCCAACGAGATGGTGCTTACATTTTGTTATTGTTTTCGGCAGATGAGAGACTGGAAAATGGAGAATTTAGCAAATGATAAGGAACTTTCCACTATTCCGTTCGGAACGGAAAAAGAGGACTACCTCTGCAGATAGTATACGATTTTTGAATAGATTTTCCAGAATTAGGGTGCTTACCATTTGGCAAAATAATCCGGAAATTTTGGTTGAAAGTACGTGAAATGAAACGGAAATTTTGGTGGGAAAAAATCTGAAGGGAAAATGGAAACTAACCCTAGAGGTAGACCACTTTTTCCGTTCGGACTCGAACGGCGGAAATTTTTTTACCATTTCGAAAACTATCCTGTTTCCCGTCTCTCATCAACCGACAAGAATTACGGGAAATCGAATTGGAAATGGTAAGTGCCATCTCATTCGGTTTGTTTGCCGAGTTTGTAGAACCTCTTACCCTTATTCATGGGTCGTCCAAAACGGTTTATTCTTACAAGTAGTAAGCACCCTTAGTGTTCTATTTGACTTTCAAAGAAAATTTCTGGATTTTTTGCTAAATGGTGACGCACCGAAGCTCTCTTAGGGGGCGGTTAGACGGGGCTGTTGTCAGTGTTGTGGTAAGTGACCTTTTTACGACTGGAGACGGCATTTAGTGAGTGTTGCAAATATTACCCCACGGTAAATTTCCCGTGGTAAATATTTTTGTATTCGTTAAAAAGATCACCTAAAGCAAACCATGACATTACATGTCATGCTGTTTTGTTTTGTTAGCAAAATCAGAAATCCAGTGTAGCCGTTGGTTGACAAGGGATACCAAAACATGTGATACAGTTTGGGATAATCTACCATGGTATATATTTACTGTGGAAAGACAAAGGATCACGGGGAAAGGAGGGGGCGATGATTGATAGCAATTAACTACCAAGTTTCAAGTTTATTAAGAAAATTAACAAAATACAAAATATGATGTACCATTGCTCGCAGTTAGCTACAGCTATGCGAGGCGAGCAGTGGCTTGACGCATTAGACCAAACTGTGTAAGAGTCCACGCGCTTCAGGGATGAACATACTAGTTCAGAGACTCTTTAATCGACAAAAAGGTAAATGCCGTCTACTTTTATTGGTTTTATTCATCAGCGGGATTATTCGAATCAGTCGCCTTTAGCAGAGATGAATTTGTTTGCCATAAAGCTGGATACAGGTAAGTAGGCAAGTGCAATTTTCAGCTAAGAGTACTCGTGCTTCCAGCTTTGAACACTGTACGTAAACTATTTTTTTACAAATAAGATTTTCTGTTTTAACATGACTTGTAAATGTGAAAATTTTTGGCAGGAAGTTTTAATCTACAGAAAGTCACGCAATGTGTCAACAAATTGTAGTTAAAAGAGGAAATCTGAAATTGCTTATCGTAAACCTACAGGATAATACTGGACTGTGTCATTTTGTTATATTTGCCAGTAAAACTTCGGTTGTTGGTAGCATTAAGCGGGAGTTGAGGTAATGAAATCAGTCTAGTATAAATTTTCTTCCGACATTACGGCAGACGGCGTGGCGTGACAGCATTTACTAAAATTGTATTTTCTGCGCAATTTTTTTTCGGGATTTTCGTAGGATCAATGCAGCTTACGACATTCTTTCAATGTGCAATTGCAGACAGTTCTGTCCGAGAAGTGGAATTTTGTACTAGTGTTATTCATCGAAGAATTCCTTGCATGTGCAAACAGAAAGGGAGTGTTTACGCACTAAACTAAATATCCAGCAGCGCGTGGTTTAAAATAATAATTATGGTCGGAAGACTTAATCTACTCCCTCTGAATCTCCAAAACTAAGAACAACGACAATTCCAAAAATATCCGAACATAAATTGTCAGTTTGGCTCAGTGAAGGCTCGCAGTAAATGTAAGTTGAAGGGTTTTAAAACTTAAGTAACACATTTTCAAACTTGACTCGTTTTGTGCGAGATTGACAAAACCCAAATTTTTTTTCCAAGTGTTTACATGTACTTCACGTAACTTTTCGTCGTTTATTATTGAAGTGGTTAATTGCCCACATAGGCTTGCTGAGAAATGCTACATTGGTGACAACTATTACAAGATAAAGTGAAAACTAACCTGATCATGGTATTGTTTTGACAAAACTACGGAAGCCGATAAGGGACAATCCCAAAATATAACAGGTGGCACAACTCGGTTAATACAGTAAAAAAAACGTTAGAAGGGAAGACGACTTTTCCTTACCTTGTAAATTGACCGCACCGAGAAAACAAGCCGAAATAATTGGCCAACACGCGAGACGAGTAATGGCCTCCACACACAAACACTCATTCCCAGGGTCCTCTCTTGGCTCTCGTATACAAAAAAATGAAAAAAAAGAAATATCGCCGCTCCTGACAAAGTGTGGGGAAATCCCACACAAAAATGTGAGAGGCACGATATGGCCTCATAATTAGTGTGCTTGACTCCAGATTGACCCGTAACTGGTGATACTGTGATTGTGTTCTTGAGCAAGATGCTTTACTCCCAAAGTGCCTTCTCCACCGCTAACACTTCGATGAACTAGCATCCCCACCAGGGGAGGGTGGAAACACTCCTAACTACTTTATGCTGGAGAGAAATCGGGGATAATCCCGGAAAGATGAGCCACTCAGACTTTGTCCTATAACTATAGCATAAAAATATGTCTCTAGGAGTTAAAAGATAATTTATTGTTGGAAATAGGCTCAAATAATTTACCTGGATAGAGTTGAGGACTGTGAAAATGTAGACGAAAGCTTTGTGCCATGGCATCAGAAGACCAAACAACCACGTGATCCCAAGCAAAGGACTCACTACCAGGCATACTCTAATGCAAAGTCTGCAAAAAATGAAAGTTAAAACAATTCAAATGATGATATGCGATGCTTCAAAAAGTTTCGTTGTCCCTGTATCGAGTACTATAATAAATCCATATGAAAGAAAAAAAAATGTTCCCATAATTTTAGTGTGTAACGTCAACCGTTGTTGTTTATTCAATACGATGATCAAATTAAGTAAAGAAAAGCTCATCGCTAAATGTTCAG
>JAHPZR010003336.1:140000-170878 GCA_019787425.1 Platygyra sinensis | reverse complement strand
CGATTGATGACACGGGTGTGATGTTGTAATGTAAAATAAAACCTCTAAAAATACTGTGTGTGCATTTGGTCGATTAATGAGACAATACGTCTGAAATATGAGACGTCGAGGAAAAACTTAACCATTTTCATTCAGTTGATGGTTTAACGCTGTATGATTAGGCGGAATTGAAGTAGTCAGACCGCCAATAGTCCGACTAATTCTCGAGTTCCATGTTCAAATACTACTCAAAATTGCAGTATTTGCTCGTGCTCTGTGATAAAAACTCGCCAAACTTTGACCGGCGCTGGGAATATAAATGGGTTCTGCCGGGCTTATCGCTTTGAAGATAGGATAACAAAGCTGGAGATTACTCGAGATTAACTTAGCATCTACTCAGTCCTTCCTTTGGTTGTCTCATGCCAACTGGAATTAGACACCAAGGTGACTAACTGCTAAGAAGTCTCAAACACTCCCTCTTTGCTTTGATAGAAAACGCTACTCGTGTAGAAACAAAACTCGTGTGGATCGCCTTTCTGTCCGCTTGGTAAAAAAATAGGTCGCCTTTTTGCGTGGGTTTTACGACTGAAGGTAGTTGGTAGCATATATTGAGGAATAATACTAAATTACTGCTTTTAAAGAGGAAAAAACATACTTTTAATTGATGGAAGATGTACTCCAGATATGGAGAGAACTTTCCTAATGAAAGCTTTTAACGTTTTAAATTGTAAATAAAGGATATGTAAATAGCAATAAAGGTGTTGTGGTATTATCATAAACGCAACAGGTGTCCTTATCCTTTCAGTATTGTTTCACACATTATGTCTTAAAATAGTTATTTCTTTTCCTTCGCCCGATATTAAAAGATAACATAATTTTTGCATTTTAGCTTAATTCTGCACGTTGTTCGTCTTGTTTAGCTAGGCTTAAATAAACTGTTGGCCTAATAGTTTTGCAACAAAATACATTGTCCTGTATATCTCCAAAGCGCTAGCGTTCGTTGTTTGTTTTGAAAAGGCGTACCAATATTGCAGTTCCCGCTTAACTTCTTTTTATGTGTGAAGTAGGCTTTTATGGGTTTTTCTTTTGTCTCGGTTATTGCGTCGTGGAACGAAAGACAAAGAGCATTTTAAGTTTTCTCGATTTGTCTGACTGAATTTTGATGGTGTTTACATACGCGCAATGATGTGAATGATAAGTATACTTCTCTAAATTTGCCATATTACTGGCTTTCGAGAGTAAGAAGAGCGATTTCTCGGCTATTAAACAGTTTCTAAGGTGACAAGTTATTCTAGAAGCATTGGAAGGTAAATTACCATCTCTAGCTTTATTTCTCTACAAAGGGCTTAATTACGTTGTCTAACCCCCTTTAACTTGTGCCTAGATCTGCTTTCATTCAAGAAAACCGCGTATTTTCTTAACAATTTGGCGCGGGTACACAGCAAGCACTTGGCGCGGCCACCCAGCACTGCTTTGATGCGCTAAGTTTTGCGAATCATCGAATAATGTACCCTGGGTAGACGAACGTGCCACGAAAATGTCCAAAAATGTTTCTTAGAAATTGGCCAAACATTGTGAAGCGCATTTTTAAAACTCTGTATTTAAGTCAATTGTTTGTAGAGTATACCCATAACCCGTTTGCTGTATTAACAGGTCTTGTTAACATCGCCTCATGTTTAATAACAATATTACATGATCCATCCCAGTTCATTAGGACGTGTCCATGTAAAGATTATGGTACAGTTCTGTTTGTCTTTATTATGTATTTAAAGCTGTATTTTTCTTGTGATTTTTGGCATTAAGTTTGAGGTCTTAAAGGGGCACTGTCACGGTATTTTAGCGTCATTTTACAATGCCGAAATATGTTCCTACATCCATGGAAGCCCAAAAATAATGATGCAGTTTTGTTAACTAGGACCTTATCACTACACCAGAACCATTTATTGCCGCCTAGCACTTAGCATGGCAAGGATGGAAATGGATTGAAATTTGAAAAAACTAGCCAGTTTTTTCAAATTCTAGAGCCATTCCTTGAAAATATTGCCAGAAATTCATTATGGTTTGCTCTCTGAGCCACCATTTGTTTGATATGTTTCTTTTAGTCCATTTGAGCATTTTGGGAACGAGTAAAGGAACCAAGTAAAGATTTCAGCAACGAATGAAGCTGAAAACAGCAAAACTCCCGTGACAGTGTTCCTTTAAGAGGGGCCATAGAGGGAACGAAAGAGCAAATATAAAAGTATATTCGCTCTCTTATAGCTCGACCGCTTTTAGTAATTGATTCATTTAAAATCCAACTGATTCTTTTTTCATTGTCAGCGCATTAACTCATTTCTCGACTGCTCGGTCCGTGCCTTACGATGTTTTTGCAGGCTAATTTCTCAATCAGATATAAACAGTGAAGGTAAATACACGCGAAAATAAGTCAGCATCACAAAAGCGAAAACTCGAGGATAAATGGTTTTCCACTGTTTTGTTGTTTTCTTCGTATCTCAAGCTGAAGGAATTTTGCTAAACGGACGCAAAATAATTTTCTATTTTTAATTTAGTCCCTTTGCCTTTTATTAAAAAAAACTACCAGAGGGAAAATTATCCCTTGAAATATATTTTGAGCATCATGCGCAGTTGGGTGTTTTCATTTTTCGCCCGTTATTTTGAACGATCAAACAAGGTTAGTTTCGAGGAAGACAGAAATAAATCCTATTAAGTTTTGCGTTGTATGTGTTTCCTTTAGTTTCCGCACAATGGAGCAGAAACGTATCTTTGCCTTTCACAACACGGAAATATTTGTGACCTTTTCACCAATAGCGCGTGCGGCTTTTTTGCGTAATTTTCGCTTTGTATCTCACTAAAACAGATCCATTTCGGTTCATAATTTGTCGCCGTGTTTCGCACAAAATCCGGATGTCAACCAAAGATTTCAAGTAACTGCGAGAAGTTCGATGTTAGTTTTCGCTTACACAAACAAGAATTTTATCCTTCACGCTTTTTATCGTGGCCCTTGTCGATCCTTGTTGTGACAGAAATGATTTGGCCTGTCGGTTTCTCGTACAAATTATGTCCGCTATTTCTGGAAGCATTGTTATCGAATTTTCATAACACCATGTGGCCGGAAAACGTAGACGGAAACTTGATTGAATATATATTCATTGACGTGGCTCACTGAATTTAATGGGTTTCCCCATCTGTTCTTTGAGGAGTCAATAAAGCATTGTCTGTGACGCCCAAATGGTTTTCTAGTAGTTCGTTCAATTTTCCTTAGCTTTGAGGAAAATTGAACCGTACCAGCATGTTTTTCTTTTCTAAAGTGAAAGAGGACGACTCTTCTCCGGATTCGTCGACTGGAAAACCGCCGCCTTTACTTCGAAGACACGATACATTTGGGAGTGCCGAATTGTTTGAAGCTTGGGCGAAAGATTCTTTTATCAACCAAAGCACAATTGACATTCTGGTGAAAACGCATCAAATCGATTGCTTGCCCGCGGTTCTTGCGTTGAAAAAGGAAGATTACCCCCAGTTGAATCTACCGGTCGGTCAACGAAGGCTTCTCGAAGACGCGGTTGAGAAATTACGCCAAGAATACGAGTTGGTCAGACCGCCAACACCAAAAGCAATAATTAACCTCGAGATGCCAGTTTATAAATCAATGTTGGAGATAGGAGAACTTGCAGAGGAAGATACAGGGGCAAGTGGAACAGACGACAGAGGTCAATTTCAGGAAGAAGTGCCTATATCCCGCGCACAATCGGGATTCGTTTCTCAGAGAAAATTGGGCCAAGCCAGCGGCTTTGTTGATTCTGGAAAGGAAAAAAGAGACAGTAAACCTGAGAACGAAACTTTGCTGGATACGGAACAGAAGAAACTATCACCGGAGACAGCGCAGCGGAGAAAAGGTTAAGGCCACACACTTCATTGTATATTTCTAAATGTTTATTAATAATTTATTTATCAGCGGTTGATTACATTCCACTTGATTTTTTCGAAAACTATTCAAGCAATTTCTTCGTCGCAGTTAATTAGTTGACGTTTTGAGCTTGAAAAAAGAGTTTCACATGCGCAAGGGTCATAATTTTGTGTTGTGTAAAGACTGGCATGATTGTCTCTCTTGTTTTTGTTTTTTCACGCGGGTTATGCGAAGTTAAGCGAGGTTAAACTTCGCATAACACGAATTGTGGGTTTTCCGAAAGACTTTCAAAAGAACAGAAGGTATACATGCAAATATTCGACAATAGTTTACAACTGGACGGAAAGTGCGAAATTATAGTGTTTATTCGCCAACAGGTGAAAGAGAAAATTAGCATTTCACACTGAATTTATAAGCTTTTATTTTGATGATTTTTCCCTTTTTACGGGAACAATCGCTTTTATTTTATGACAACTGAAAAACACGAGCGAGAAAAGAAAACAGAACGTCTGTCGTAATTTCTAATTATGTTAAGAACTAAGATGCAAATTTGTATGCAAGTGGGCGGGAAATTTTCTGAAGAACTAGAAAAAGAAATTTTCGTAAAAAACTGGCAAAAACATTTTTGAAACAATCTTCGGACCTAAGTTACACGGTTGCTGGAAAGGTTTCTTTGTATTAAACCCCTGGTTTCTTGTGGATTTGTGAATTTGTTGCCGTTTTGGAGCAGTTTCACCTGTCGTCTTTTAAAATAATATAAAAACACTCGCGCACAAGATGGCTAATGCAGTTTAACACCAGCGTAATTGTGTTTTGTTCAACTTTCAACAAGGTTTGTCCTCGAAAGAATCAGCTTGATTTATGGTTTTTACTTTAAAAATGCTGCTAAATTTGAGATGAAAAATGCGAAATAAAAAAATCGTAAGTTTAATACGTATTTTTAAGCGAGGATGCTAAATCTGGTAAAAAGTCATTTTCATATGGCATGTCAAGTCCTAACAGCAATATCAAATCAAATCCTGTCAATTGCAATAACTGGTTGAATTTTGGCGGGAAAATTTTGACTATCAAAAATGGCCGGGCGGCTTTTGTAAGTTATCGTTTGCTATCACAAAGATACCGAAAATTAGGAACCGAAGAAGGTGACCTCTAGGTTCCTTCGGTATCCTTCGATTCTGTATCAGTATAATTCTTTCCTTTTTTCGGTGAGAAGTGCATCAAATCTAGATCTCGGGGGAACCCTACGATGGTTTTCTCAAATGCTTTCAAGCGCTGTTTTAGGCTACTGATCTAGAGCTTTGTAAAGCTCTGTAGGTTAATTTTAGGCTCCGCTATAAAGTTTTTTTTTTTTTCTGTCGGGTCATTCTAGGGGAACTCGAGTCTCCAATTCACAAGTCAGGGCTTTTTTTCTCCATTTTGCAAAAACCCTTAGATCTTAGTGCCTTTTTGGAAAAATCATAGCTGACCGTTTTTTCGGCACCGAAGACGAAATTCAACAGGCATTTAATTGAATTTTTCATATCATGAAAGTTCGAGGTGACCAGTCACTTTAAAATCAGAGAGGATTAAGGGACTTACGAACAGCTAGTTCACCGAAACGATCCTCTCAGTTGTTTCTCGGTGGCGTTTATAATTCATTGCTAGCTTGTCACTTAAAATCCTGAATATTAGGGAGCAAAGAAAGCGACCTTTTCGGTATCTTTGGTATCTTTCGATTCCGTATCAATGTAATTCTTTTTCTTTCTTTTTTTACCTGCATTGCGTTAAATTTAGGGTGGTGCCGACGAAGATGGAGATCTTTTGGAGCATCACCTGGCCAAAGAATTAATGCATGTTGTCACGCACGCTCATTTATGGCGACTTTTCATAGCATTAAAGGGGTCTTTAAATCTTACAAATCGAATAAATGCTGATAACTCCTTTTTTATATAGTCGACAACGTGGCAAAACATTCTTTTTCATCGTCGTTTTGAAATTAAAATACATAATTGTAGACGGATCTAAGGCGCCGCATAATTAGAAAACGTTGCCTTCAAGGCTGGTTTGCCACATGTGATCATACTGTGATCGAAAACAACTTAAGCAATCATTGAGACAACGAGCGCTGGGATGTCAGTTTAGACTTTAATTCTATCGCGACAATCTTCTCCAGAGATGGTAGCGACCTTTGTGATGAAAAATGTATCAAGATGCAGTGCGTCGTTGTTAGATTGCAGTCCTCTTGGCATTGTAGCGATCATGTAGAACAGGTATTCATATGGTTCGATGAACTATTTCTGGAGCGATCGTCACGATCGCACCAAGCATATAGCCGGCAATCAGTCTTAGTAAACCTCGTTCATGATAGTCCCCCTGATGTATTTTATGCTATAATGATAGTTCACAAGGCAGAGGCATGGTGGCCCCATTTGGCTAGCGCGCTGGATGCTGCCGGGATCAAGCGGTCCGGGTTTAGTCTGGCAGGAACAATTACGTTGTGTTCTAGTGCAAGGCACTTTACTCTTAGGGTGCTTCTCTCCACCCATGCAGTGGTATAGTGAACATGGTACCGGGGAATTTAATGCTGGGGGTAACCCTGCGATAGAAACTGAACTACAGAAACCGGTATAAGCTTCGGTCGTTTGGGCCCGCACTGGCCTGATGCAGACTTAACGTAACCGGGCACAAAGCACCTGAAAGACGACCCATTTAGATGCATTTCCTTTAAACGTTCTGATGTACCATTAAGTGCTGGCTGCAATTCCCGAGCTTGCACAACTTTCTAAGGGGTTTTAAGTTGGCCGGAGTTACGATAGCTAGAAGGAGCCCATAAGTAACTAGTTAAGGCAAGAGCCCAACACCGGGAGAGTGCAACTCCAATACTAAGCCTGTGTCACGGCATTTTTACAGACCGGTCCATTTTCTAGGCTTCTTTTTCCTTGAAATAGATCAGTTCTGGTCTACGCGAGGGTGTATCAGGAAGGAAAAAAAGGCTTACCTGGCATCAGGAGCCTATCACTTCTTCCGGTGAAATAATGACGGGCTTGTGATTGGTCACTGATCGAGGTACCTGCGGTGGTCTGAATTCGTGAATTCAAACTAAAAATAGATCGGTCTGTGAAAACGCCGTGACAGGAATATGGGTGATGCTCCAAGTGACAGGCTCCTGGTTGCTAAAACAAACCCTTTTTTCGCCAAAAAATTGAAGTGCAATGAGGAGATGCCCTGCATGTGAATTTAAGGCTAAATCAGTGGCGCGCAACATATCAAAGCAGCATAAAACCCGTGATATAAACTGTTGCACGAAGTTACATCTTGGATAGTGCACCAGGGTACGCATACGTGTACAATTGACAGATTCCACTCAACAATGATGCAATAAGTTTTGTTTAAATGTTTTGTTTGTTTTGTTTTTACAATGTGTGCCTGGCCAGGCTCGTAGGTCGCATTTCTGCCGTAATGCACCAGTCAAAGTAAATCCCGGTCTCCCCCCACTCCCATCCCGGGATATGTGGGGCTTTAGTGAGGCTTCATCACCATATTGTCAACCCTTTGAGTCCCCAGTATGTGGGGGTTCGCGCGTTTTGTTGCTTTTGTCCTGAGGAATGTGGGGAATTAGTAGGGGATTCGTTGTAATCCAGGATGGCGGCGATCGTTCTCGCAAGGACTTCTAGGTACATTTTGGCACATTGGCGGTGGACACGAATGTTCACAGGTATTTGTGGAATCCTTTTCATTGTTATTCAAATCAATATATCGGGCATGGATTTAAGCGAGGCAACGCTTTAACATTGAAATGCCCATGCGTTTGCATTGTTTCGCTGCTCCGCTGCTCCGTAGAGACAACGAGAATGTTTCTGATATAACTTGTGGAATGTTAGGACTAAAATTGCCCCTAAAATAAACTGCAGGACCAACCCTCCCGTTTTGGCCGAAAACCTCCCGTTTTTGGAGCGAATATTTCCGGCCTCCTGTTTTCGCTTAACATTCTCCTGGTCAGTGAAACCCTTCCTAGCCAAGAAGAAAGATAGTGTTTTCTTTGTTTAACAAGTCTTTTTAGCTCGATTCTTTGCCACTTTTAGCTGTTTTTCTCAGCCATTTTCCCTTTTGGTATGCTAGCATAAGATTTCGGTAGTTGCCTCGACTTTGTGCATGGGGTTTGCTCGATTTCCTCGTTGATCTTATGTTTATTCAAAGTGAAAGTCTGAAGAAAAAAAAACTCCTCTATTTTCCATTGAATATGATCTCAAAATGCAGGAAATGGCATCTCAGAGGCACATATCTTAAATTTCTTGCCCGGGGCAGCATGCCCCGGACCCCACTAGAGGCTCACGCCTGCGGCGATCATGGGCACAGCTCTACCGGGCTTAAAAACCCTTTTTTTTACTTCACAGGGCTGGAGTTATGAAACTGGCATTTAATTTAAAATTTAATTCTGCCGCCTTGTGAATTATTCAACTACAAACTCATCAGAAACATCTTCAGTTTTTCCAGGGGTGGGCATTCTCTGCTATTTCCTGCCCAGCATGGTGGGGCATTTGTCGCTTTTTGCATATCCTGAGGTTGGGAGTCGGGGTTTACTTTGACTGGTGCATAAATTCGACACACGCACGTTCGACTGGTCTTGTCGCATTATCCGACAGAAATGCGACACCGACTCAAACGTCGAATATCTGCCGTGTCGAATCTAATTCATACATGATGTTAAAATAATTTATTGAGAGGCATGCGGAAATTTGGTCGCGCTAAAGAAAAATAAGGCCCGTTTCAAACGCCGTGCTTAAGTCGTGCCGAACTAAATTCGTTATTTAAGTTCGACTTTGGCTCGACGTTTGAAACCAAGTCGTGCCAATGTCGTGCTACAGTCGAGCCAAATTGAATTTAGTTCGGCACGGCTTTAGCACGGCGTTTGAAACGGGCCTAAGAAACTTGGCCATTCTAGCTCCAGTGCAACCTAAACATATTGCAACACATATTGCTGCATCGTCGCCCTTTTTTTCTCGTTCTATTAACGGATTATTTTTCGCAAAATTTAAGAGCTTTGTCTCTCAGCACCTTCGTCCACTATGTTGAATACTCTACGTTTAAAACACTTTCCGCTGACTGACATACCCGGCAGTATCAATACTGAATTCAGTTCAACACAAATGAGGCGTCGCTGAGCCGACAGTCACATTTCCGCCGCATAATTGAATTGAATTCGACACGGCAGAAATGCAACATTACATGAACGAGGCTTAACATTTTACGATGTGAACCCAATGTAAATTGCACCAGTACGTACTTTATTAGGAGCCAGCTGCTTGTATTTCTTCACATTACTGTTCCTTTGTTCATTATATTTTACCTGGCAAAGTAATATCACATACTGTCTTAGAATTACACTGCTAGCCAAAAAAGCATGGAAAGTACGATTATTTTTTGGAATGTAATACTTGTGTCGCAAGCTGGGGAAAGCCAATGAGATGTGATCTAAAATAACAACTATTCCCGTGTTTTCATTTTTAGCCGTACAATATGATTGACAACGATAGAGTCAAACAGGAGCGACAACAACACCAACTTTGAAAGCACAAGAAAAAAAAACAAAAAAAAACAAACGCGAGCTCAGCCTGATCAATGGCTTTCAAATTTTTAAACACTTTCGATTGACGGTCAATCAGTTCCATTGTAAAACCGTTTATCAGCTGCATGGCAGTTACACGAGCCGAACATCTGGGCACCTTGGTGACGAGTTGTAGTTGCATATTATAGTTTCCTTTGCAGTCTGAATGAGAAGACACAATGAATATCATGTCCTGGTTGATTTATTTTATTCCTTGCCGTTTTGGGAATTTACAGTAGTTTGAGTTGTTCACTCTGTACAATTTTGATTAATTGATGGACTGTTTCAAATGTAAGTTAGTTATTTTCAGTTCACACTTCTCAGGTTTAATTTCTTCCTTTTTCGCATGACTGTATTTTTTGATCCAACAGCCCATATTCTCCATAATTCAGAATTCAAGTTTGCTTGGTTGGGGTGGCTATAAGTTTTTTTCAAAATGTATTTTTGTTCAATTTGAGCTAATTTATAAGGATCTTCAGTAGCGTCGTTCCAAACGTCAGATCATCGAATCGAGAGACGATAAACACGAAATCCACACTTCAAGTAGTGTAGGATATATCTACCAATCGTGCGCAGTGATTTATAAGGTCAACATCATGGTTGAATGTAACGGTAGTACAGTAGCTCTACCCGTTCCGTGTGACTTGCCACACGGTTTGACTTCGTACTGACTGACCTGAACAGCATTCTACAAGATAAAAAGACCTGTTGAGGTCACATACGCAAATGTTAACACCTAACCGTTGTTTCAATTTTCTCATTAGATGGTAGCAAATCGTCTCCAAGACAATCCCAAGCATGCAGTGAGACAAAGAGTTACCATGACGAAGGCGATGATGATGGTGACGAGTACACAGCATGCGCATGTCAGAGATGGATGCTCGTCACAATATTCATGCCAATATTTGTTGTTTTATCAATTTTAGGATTCATTTTCGTTCTTCTTCTCATGCCGTGTAAGTACCAGCATCACTGACTAACAAATTTAATTCTACCCCTATATAGGGGTAGAGGGGAGAGGGGGGGGGGGGGGGGGAGAGGCCAACGACATCCTTAGCCTCACATTCATGTGAAAATTACTTTGTCTTGAAACATGAATGTGAGGCCAAAGATGTATCAAGTATTGTTATTCAAGATTTAGGCGCCATTTATGCAAAGCGTCGATTACTAAGCCTTGTGGTCGTGTCGAGATTATCAAGCTAGTCCGCAAGCCTTCTCTTTTTGTTTCGTTACCAAACCAAAGAACACAGCGCCTGCAAGGACGAGTGTCTTAAGCTAGTTTATAGCTCTTTCCAGGCCAGCCAGCCAGAGATCAGAGGACGAGCCAGTGTCCTCTGGCTGTGTTCTTTATCCACCCAGGTCCCTGTTTTCTCAAGGGTGAGACGGATAGCAGCACTATCTATCAGTGGAGATTCGTGAACTGAATGTGAGCTTACACTAGCTTCACACTGGATTTATTTCGGAGAAAAGCCCGACTGTTACAATTAGTTGTACTAGATTTTTCGGCCAATTTGTGAGTTAAAAGATCGTTTCTGATATAAATCATATTACACCAAATTATAAATTTCACTCCAATCTCGTGTTAAAATTTATTGCTTTTCATTAATTAGATTCTCTTTTCGTTCCGCAGTTCGTTTATGTTGTCCTCAAGGTGGAGTATTCACCAACGTTTTAACATTTCTATTTGAAGTCTTTATAATGGCTCCTTGCCTGGCGTGCAAGTGGGCTTCTGGGAAAGGGAAACAGCAAGCTAACTGGACAGCGAGCAGTAAGCCTCGCTATGGTGGAACAGATGACGTGGAGCTTGGTGACAAATAACCCCTCATTACAATGACCCCAAAAATTAAATACTTTTAGGTCTATATGTACAGTTTTATTTCTCGTTAAATATTTTTTTCTAGGGTTCAAACTCTTTCCCAAGGCCTTTTTCCTGGCTTGGGGCTGGGCAGGAAAAGGCCCTGGCATCGGCTGGGCACGTGCCACATAAATATTCATGAAATTCTTGTGGTTAATTTTCCCGCTCCGCCCCCAAGCAAGGGAAAAGGCCCTGGGCACGAGGTTTTCTAGGATTACAGTACCTTCTCGAGCGTTGCACTGTGATACTCCGTCTACGTAAATAGGCTTCTGAAGATAAAGCGAGATTTTTGAAAATATAATGGAGCGCTGCACTTTCAAAAGTGTATTTTTCACTTCGTAGGTTTCAGTTGTTGTTTCAGTGGTTGCTATTCGAGAACTACGGCAAGCGGGGGAAGGGGCAGGCTTAGAACTCCCGCAGTTACTTCCGGGCTGTAAGGGTATGAGGATATGGAATTAACGAGTCCTGAGGGGTAATACTGGCCTTTTCCGCGAAAAAAAGTATACTGGTATACGATTGGGAATGGGCTAGGGTTGTATAGAGCCTCCCAGAATGAAACATTGCCGACTACCACTCCCACCCCTCTTCCCCACCACTTTCGAGGGCTATAGTATTATGTTAAAAATTCAACTTCAGTAAATTACGATGACAATGAATGTGTCCCATTTCTCGAAAAGGAGAAAACTGGGTAGAAGACTCAAATTATAAAACTATTTTTGGATAAACCTATCAAATTTAATTTATTTATTAAAAGCTAAACTGGTACATTCTGACATTACGTTACGTCTGAAGATTTAGAATGAGTGTAGCCTGGGTAACAAGTGTTCTAGACAAAAATTGGAGCGAGAGCAAAATATTGACGGAGTCAAAAACTCTTTGCTTCGCACAGGAACGCTTAGTACCCAGGCTATATTGAGTTGCTGTATATAAAGTATTTATGAATTAGATGAAAGTAACCAATAAACTAAAAGGAGACTGCATCCAGCAATGCATGTTGTAGTTAATTCCCTATACCCAAGCAATTTCTCCCAGCTTCTACTTTGTATCAACGATTTTTGCTCTAGAGGCTTCAGGCTCTATGAAGAAAAGACCTCAAATCGCAGAATGCAAGAAACATAGGTGATAGAGTTCGAGGAAAAACGAAAATTGCGAATCTGAATCGAAATCACATTTAACTGCAGAAAATTTCTGTTGTCGCAAAACACTACTATTCTGTCCACCTTTGTTTGCTGTTGCAGCGCTCAAATTAAACACAATGCAAATGTTTTGTTCTTAACTTTCCCTTGACTAAAACGGCGAGGTTTGCATTGAATCCCACATATTTCGAAGCGACAATACACACGCACAGCTCTTTTCTTATATATTTACAAAAGACAACCAACAGTCCGAACTCGCTGTTTTGTTGGGTATTTTAGTTCCTAATTTAATCGCCATCTTCAGTTGTACAACTTCGTATCATTTTAGTAGAAACCACGCCCCACTGGTGTCATGTACATGAAAGCGTCACAGGGATTACCCGTAGCAGGCGCAGCACACGCTTTAAGCTGCCTTCAATATTTACTGTAATGGAAAGCAATTAGTGACATTAGATTTCACAAAGGAAAAGAGCTGTGGTTGAGTGTATGCCACCGACTATGCTACTATCTCATTTGACAATCTTCTATGAACGATTGTGGATTACACCAATTAAGTCTCCAATGAACAAAAAAAAAAAATACATGTAACCTTCATCACAATATAATTAATCTACAAGCAGATTCAGTCCCTAGATGTATCAAGGGCACCTTTGTTCAAGGTGCAAAATCATGTGTACAGTACCAAGTTCATATTAGCATTACAAGCTAAAACGTCTTGATAGAACCTGGTATATAGTAATTTGCCATGTTGCATGGCCCCAATGGTACTCTTGAAAGAGTTTAGGTTTTTCGAGGTCACACTCCCAGAGGCAACAAGCATTGCATCAATCATTGCCGTACTAACTTTGATGTCTTCAGACGAAACCCGCCGAGAGTGCGAGCTATCGAACAATAATGTCACTCTGTTCTGTTAATTACACTGTACAAGGTGTTTCAACTTTTAAATCTGTGGACGAAACCCTAATGTGTGACCATTCAAATGAAAGCTGCTGAGCAGTGCTTTCACGTTCTTTTGCTTGTTTATCAACATCTTACAAAATTAAATTTTCAATTTTTTTTTTTAACTTGGACACTCAATGGAACCAAATGGGAAAGATTGCCTTGAAAAAAACATACATGTAAGGACATTTGAACCGAATTAGTTTTCAAAGGGCAAATACACAATTTAGGCAAGCTTCTTCTTTTACGAAATTGATGAAAAATTAATATCATAGAATACCATCGTTCATGTGCACGTCTTTTAATGCTGTACTTCAAGTGTCAATTCTCTAGGTTCTTACTGTAACACTAAGATTTTTTAACCTTTCTTGATGGTTAAGACACCATCAATAATTATGTACATGCTAAAACATGTTAACGGTCGTCATCTTCTCTCATCTGGTTGTAGGATATCTCAAAAGATATAAGCAAGGGGAAATTGATTTATGTTCTGGAGCCTGGACTTGAATGGTTAAAATAATTCACTCGAGTATTGCCTTGCCCACTAAGTAAGAAGAAATGTAAAAATATTACAATTTGCAGTTTTGGCAATTTCCTTAATTCAGGACTGTGCATTGTGCAACAATCCCATGAAGTGTACCTGGTAGCCAGTGGACTAGGCATTTTTGCTACAAGGCAAACAAACTAATATCAATGTTTTCTTTTGTTTGACTGTCCATCTGAATGAGGCATTTGCAGACAGTAACTACCACACCCAGACAGATTCCAAAAATAGACAAAGTCATATACCACTGCATTTACACATGAGTCCACTGTAATCCATCTTGCTGGTCAGTGGACACAATGCTCAGGATCTATCAAATGCTTCATGTATACTTTAATGTAACATGACAAACCACTGGCTTTTTGTAAAGATAATGCCAATCCCCACTATTCTCACCATTTCCCTTCTTCTACTTAGTATAATAACAAGTATTTATATCGCATCTGGTATCTACATGTACATGTTACACTAAGCTGATGATTTGTACCATTTATGGAAAATAAGTCATGCTCTCATTCGTGTCCCACAGGGTATATTTCTTGAAGTTAGTTGATTAAAATTGAAGATCTTGACAGGGTGATAGTTGGTTAGCAGGCACATTTATCTTGGTTGGCTTGCTGATCTGTGTGCAGTGAGTTTGACGGTCGCCCTGCCAGAGGTTTGTGCTGCACTCCTGACTCTGCTGCGTTGAGATCCAAACTAAACAAAGCACAACATGGGTACAGTTAAGTCAAACACTCTCTCAATGACCAAGTGTGCATTTTCAATATTAATAATAACACACTCAACGATAGGTGCTGAGACCTAACTACATGTACTTTGTACCTCATAAAATAGTAATCATCAATAAATATTAATCCCATATCAAGGAAACCAATAAAGAGAATGTAAGGGTAAGTGCTTGTTTAAGCCCTAACACCCATTGTTCTTAGAGCAGGTCTCCAGTTTCCTTTTCCTGAAGCTGTTGAATGGACACTAGTCCATTGCATGCTAAACCCCAGGGCAGTAGTTCATCAGAATCCATTTTATACACACCTGGGAGAAGGGAAGCTCTGTATATCAATGTCTCAGCCAGTACAACACTCCATGTACATCATAGACACTAGTCAGACAAGGACTCAACTCGTATGACCCAATCTACAATGTAGGGTTCAGCATCCTAACACAACTGTTCAACTGCGCCTCATACATGAATGAGAATAACTTCTTGACATAATTTAATATGTACATTCACATTGTGTTGATGTGAAGTTAGCTAAAATGCTGAAAGTGCATTACAATCAAGGCCGATGCTTTGTTCGTGCCAATACATGTACAGTGTATATACACTTCCAATGCATACATGATTATGTGCATAAACTGTACATGTTATGTGCAGCACTCTTCAATGAAAGCGGTAGACAAAACAATAACTATTAAAACACACCTTCCATCCTGAATATTTTGGTATATTTTCTTTGCAGTATCTAGGAAAGCATCCTCCACATTCTCCCCACTGCAAATAAACACAACATGGGTTAGAACAAAGACAAGAGAATAAAGTATAATAGCAATTTACATTTTAAAATCATATCATGTTCATGTAACAGAATTATTCAAACATGCACAACACTGCAGTTTACATATCAATAATTATCATTAAGTAAGTAATGTGAAGGTACAGAATGAACCATTTTTGAACCATGTGTTGGTACTTACGTCTTTGCACTTGCTTCACAAAAGAGAAGTCCTGAAAGGCAAACATTTTTGAGCTGATTAATAATACTTAAAACACAGTACTGCCAAAAGAGTTGCAGACGCCTTTCTGAAAGCTTATGCAAACACGAGTAAAGTTGTCACCAGTTTGTCATGGATCATTATCATAATATATGTTTAATAACTAAACCATATATTTTTGTTTCATAATAATTATTATGATCTGTGGTCTGTAGGTTTACATGACAACATTTTCAAGCCCACTGAAGTTCAAAGCAGTATAAAAGAAGTACAAAAGCCATTATGGCTATTTACCATTCTCCTCTGCAAACTGTTTGGCTTCTTCATATGTCACATCTCTCTGTTGGGCAAAATACTTGCTCATTACAAGAGTGAATGCACAACATGCACTGTACCTTTGAGCGAGTGCAGTTATTGTACATGTAGGACAAAAGGTGAAGGTCAGCCAGACTTTAGGGCAACCTCTCATGCTTTGTGCGCATGTGGGGCTGAAAGCTTGCACGTCCTAAATCTGACAGATCAACTACATGTAAGATCACACTTTAATACAGAAATTTGGATCTTGCTCATGTGGTTTGATCTGTTCATGTATTCTGACTAGTACCGAACCACACAAATTGAATACATGTACATCTGATTTTGTTTTTCACAGCTTGAAAAAAAGTCCGGAACAATTCATTGTTTAAAAATCTATTGAGCATTATGTATTATTACCACTGACCTGTGCATCAAGATCCGACTTGTTCCCAATAAGAAATATCACCTAGTATATAAATTAGGAAAAATAATCTATTAGTAAGAACAAATCCTTTTGTATGCAGCAAAACAGAAACAATCTCTCAGCTACGATACACTTTATAAAAGAGTATGTGGCCACAAGACCAAACTGTGCAGAAGGCCTGCTAATTACCGTGTTTGGATTTGTTAAATTTCTTGCATCTGTGAGCCAGCTACTTAAGTGATTGTAAGTGCTTCTCCTAAAGTAAGGAAACAAAAAAACCACATGATGAGCCAGATGCCTTCTGATTGACTTCTTGCCCTGAACTGGATCATATCACCATGATACAAATTATCTTGTGAAGCTGTCATGCTCTGAATTGGGCATCATGTACTTTATAAATAAGCATTAGAATCCAATAAAATGAAATGTTTGTCTTGCTCAATTGCAAGCTTTGAGTGAATGTAATTACATGGGCAGCCACCATAGAAGTAACGGTTCCCCAGAAAATAATGGCTCACTGAAACTAACGTTATTTAATTTTTGTGTCGCTTACATGAAGCGTAAAGCCATGCTATGTTATTTACTTTCCTATTGAATCCCTAAAGTAACGACCTACAGGGCTCGAGACTAACTTTTCAGCTTGCTAGCCCAGTGGCTAGTGACAGGTTTTATTAACTAGCCAAAACAAATTTTTCACTAGCCAGATACTCTAATATCCATCATCGCATCAAGTCAAGTAAATGCTAGCCTGTGTAGCTGGCAGTATCCTTTGAATGAACATCTGGCAAGTACAAAGTTTTTGTGACCTTGATTCTCACAGAACTGCCGTCAAAACTTCTGAACTGGCGCACCGAAAAACATTATTTTCCTTCAAAATACCGATTCGCGATTTTCACTAATAAAATAATTCGTTCCACCTTACCTCTATACGTTGCAAACTACATGTAGGCATCGATGCCATAATTATAGACGTGGCACAACAACAAAAACCCAAGTTTTCGCTTCCGTACAAAATTCTCACAGAACTTCGCAACTCACCATCGAAAAACATTCCTTTCTTTCAAAATGCGGCTGATTCACGATTTCTCATGAACACAGTAATTCGTTCCATCTCAACTTTATTTACAAATTCCAAACATAGGCGTCAATATTATATAGGCATCATCCAAATCTTGGAGTTGCGAATTTTTTAATTTTTTCAAAGCGTTTGTGACCTCGAGATGCTGTGCCCATGAAACATAATCCCTAGAGCTCCGCATGGTTTCATGCATGACTAATCATTACTGGCAAGCAGTTCGTTTGTCATTCTTTGCTTTTGACTAAGGGAAAAAAAACAAAAAGGTCAATCATTCTTTCGCATTTCAGTAATTTAGACTTCTTGTTTGGGTTTATAAATTATATATGATATTTATTATAGCCAATGTTTTAAATTCTGCACGCTCTGACTCAATTTCGTTTTGTGAATTGGTTTCCTATGGGCCTCCAGTGCTCACATATTTTCACTAGCCAAAATGGCTAGTGAAGAACAAAAACCACTAGCCAAAATAGATTTTTTACTAGTCTGTGGCTAGTTGGCTTACCGTTAGTCTCGAGCCCTGACCTATCTGAAAGTAGCAGGGGCCATTACTTTCGGAATTCTATGGTAATTCATAAGCCCTACAGGATGCAAAATATCTTGTTACTAAGTACAGGTTGCACTGTACTGTACTACATGTACTTACTTAAGGAGGCTCGAAAGGGTTTTTAGC
This sequence comes from Platygyra sinensis, assembly GCA_019787425.1. NCBI lineage: Eukaryota > Metazoa > Cnidaria > Anthozoa > Scleractinia > Merulinidae > Platygyra > Platygyra sinensis. The sequence continues at coordinate 152,752 of JAHPZR010003336.1, read as the reverse complement.
TGCATGTGCGCACCCAATCTAAACACGTCATTACTAAGATGCACGTGTCAGCAGAATGAATCAAAATCAGAGAGAGAACAGTAGAGAAAATAGCTCTTGTAACACATAAATGCAATAGAGAACGGTAAATCTATCCCAAATTGGTTTTGGTTACTTTTCTTGTAACTCATAAAACCATCGTAAGGAAAAAATATCTCCTTGTCACAAAGAATACGTCCGGATGAAACTCGGTCGTTTCGCATGCGTAGGAACTCGATTGAGCGCACGTGAACAACTTCGCGCATGCGTAAAGTGGGATCTAGTCGACCTTGACTTTTTCATATTTTCCAACTTTGTGCGCTAATATTTTCGCTTCCAGTTGGTTAATTTTTTTCAAATTTTTGGCGACAACTAAGATTAATCTGATGCGTATATACACCAATTCTTAAAAAATTCTGTAGGTGGGAAAAAAATTAAAAAGCAATTAGTCAAAAATTAGGTTTTTACTTCCTTCTGTCCTACAGAATTTTTCTAAAGTTACATATTTTGACGATCATTCCTAATAACATGTATTAGTAAAATCCAACTAGTGGTCTATTATCAATGCTGTGTTCTGATTGGTTGAGCTACTAGTAGGCTATTTGTTATAGTCCACTAGTAGCGAAAAGCACCAGCTTTGAAAACCAAAACAATGGATTTAACTACCTGTAGCAAAAGATGTTTTGTCTCGATATTTTTTTGACCAACTAGTTGGATTTTACTAAACAATTATTCCTCTCGCCCTCATGGGCTCTGAGTCAATAGCCCATTCAGGCTCGAGGAATAATTGTTAAATATAGGAGTTTGAGAAGGTTTTACCGACCCGTTCTCTTACAGGGTTCGTACAATTATGACCTGTCAAAATTCCATGACTTTCCATGACTTTTCCATGACTTTTTGAAATATTCCATGACCTAAGTTAAGCTATTTCCCTCTGGCAGTAGTGTCAAAACAATCATTTATTCAGCTGAAATTACATTTGATTTTTGGACTTGCCAGTTAATTTTTCAACTTTGGATCTTAATGCCTTTCATTCATAGAAAACATACTGATTTTCCATGACTTTCCATGACCTACACCTAAATTTCAGGACTTTCCAGGCCTGGAAAATGAAATTGTAAAATTCCATGACTTTCCAGGTTTTCCATGACCTGTACGAGCCCTGTCTTAATAACACGATAGCTTTCGATTTTGGGGGTGCAACTGAATGCGTTATATGATGTAATGATTCTATGACGTTTCGTTTTTGTCTGTGGTAAATTTCACACTGATATGATAAACCAAACTGTAATTGGAAAAGAATTTGTAAAACTAGTCTGGGGAAAATGAAAACTGTTTTGAGCCTCCTTAATCCCCTTTGTCCCATGGCGGACCAAAGGCAACAACAATCCGTCTTCATTCATCCCTATTTTGTGCACTACACTGACTCTCTATTGAGCCCAGTTTGGCTTTTCAGGCCCACCCTTTACACCCTCAAAGTTACTCGAAGTCTTTGTTAGCTAGTAACATTTCAGCTACTTTATACTCTCTTTATCCTAGAGCACCTGGACAGCTATAAGCTGCATCCCTGTTTGTGGTACATGTACAATCATTCATACAGATGTAGCTTGTGCATTTAATTTTGGAGACACTGGTGCTATTAATCAGGCACCCTTCAAGTCATTTCTTTTGCATCATGATCAATTGTACATGTACATGATATTTTCATACGCTAGCAACCAACAAAATTATCTCTAGGAAATTCAGATTTCTTTAGCATTCACAGAGTACCCATTCTAGACTTTGGTGGACTTCTGATAGATAAATGGGATTCTAATTTTAATCATTTTCTTATAAATATTTAATTTTTATAGGTGTATTTTATTATAGTGTCCCCAATTAGTAGTCTTCTTAGGCTAAACACATCGACACTTAATTAAAGATTTTACTTACTTACAGTGTACTTACTACTACCAAGTGTACATGTATGGAGAAACCAGGCACTTTAATTTAAAGTTGTTTTTACCTTGTAATATCATACACCATTAAAGCACCAGCAGCACCTCTATAGTAACTTCTTGTGACAGCTCTAGAAAGTTGTAAAAATAAGCCAGCGTTGGATGTAAATGGTCAGAAGCATTTGCATACAATTGAACAGAAAGTACTGTAGTTACTGTAAGCGGTAAGCAGCAGAGGAGGAGACAGGCTTTACCTGAATCTCTCTTGTCCTGCTGTATCCCATATTTGAAGCTTGATCTTTTGACCTGATACTTCAATTATACGTGTTCCAAACTCAACACCAATGGTATGTGGACAGTCTGCCATAACTGCAACAGACAAGCCGCAAGCCAGTTAATTGAATAAAGCAAGGTACATGTAGTAAAACCAAATGACCAGAATGATGACTTTGCTCAAATGTCATTATTGGTTATTATTATTTGGCTTCAATAGTACGCATGCTCTGATTGGCTGTTGAGAGGGCAATATTTTCTTGTAATGACTGGGTATTTTGAAAAATTTTCTCAGCTTGGTGGCTCTTTTGAGTTGCGAGTAAAAGCTTTGAGTGCGTGGGCAAAAACAACAGAAAATATGGACAAAGTACAACTATATTTTCAATAACTGAAATAAAAACTAGCATCCAGATACTTCTTTAGTATGAGCAATGAAGAGAGCCATCACAGTTGGATGTTTGGTCATCACAGTGAAATCTCAGACCTTGGCCTTGATGCATTGACCTCACTCTCGCTTGGTCAATACATCAAGGCATGGGTCTGAGATTTCCCTGTAATGACCTCAATCTTCATTAATAAGTGATGTGTATTAGATATTTTACAAATTAAGTAAGATGTAAACATGTCTAATTACATTTCTTTTCTGTAAATTGATGAAGTAGACAGGATTTGCCTACACCCATATCTCCTGTAAAACAAGAAAAGATGAAGCATGTGTCAGTCAAGACATCCACTGAATCACGACAGAAAATTAGCCAAACAATTACAAATTTGATCTGACATCCAATGACCAATTTCAGAGCATAATGTGTTGTACCACAGAAAAAAACCAATGAAAGTTCACATTGACTTGAACAGGGTTTGATTTAAATTTCACTGATCAAATTGACAAGATTGCAAAATAATGGGGAATTGTAGTTTGAGAAGTTTTAGTCGATCATCTGTCTAAATATGTGCAAATGTATACAAAAGCATGAGACATGCAAACAAAACTTTTTGAAATTCCACTTCTTTACAACGAGCACAAAAGAAAGAAAAGGAAACTGTGGTGAAACAGTTTTTTTTAAATTTTAACTTTCCTTTAAACTGGAAATTAAATAAAAAAATTGAAGTGGGCAAAATGTATTTTAATTTTCAAATGACCAACAGACTTACTGATGCATGTCACAATATTGATAAATAAATATGAACAACCTTTATCCGTGAACATGCAAGATGATGAGATAAGTAACTCAATCTGAAATAAGTTATTAACTTTCGTTCGCAAACCCTCAATGACTTACAAAATTAGATCAGCTCTCATTTGGAGACTGGTGACAAAGAACAAAGTGCGAGCACCATGATTTAATATTTTAACTTACCGATAATGATATATTTGAATATATAGGAGTAGTTATAAGGTCCCGTTGCCGCCATGGTCGGGAAACTAAATACAAGAAAGAGGAGAGAAATGTCAAAAGAAAGCTAAGAGCTCACTTTAGGAAGACGGAAATTCGCTATCTGCATCCTAAGCAATACAAATGGCTACAGGCGTATAATTTTCTTTGGCCCACGGTTCATATGCGACTAAACCGTTCCCAGAACAAAAAATCACGATTACCAGATTTGTTCCAGACGAATTAGATGTGATTTCGAGATATTTTGCAGTAACATGTTGGACGATATTGTGTCGCATTAACACGTGAAAAAAGGCGGTCAGCATACATTGTAGAAACTGCAAGCTCATAGTCTAATGTCACCCACCCCCATGACGAAAGATCGGTCAAGAACTGAACACGAAATCGCATTGGTCTATTAAGGAACAGTAAATATACCATATCCTCAAGCTAAAGTTCCATTAAAGAGCACCTACCTTGCCAGTTAATCAAAATAGAAAACCCAAATCCGGAAGACGAAGACAAGAAATATGGCGGATCCCGTGATTCGAAAATAGCACCGAGTGCTAAAGTCATTATGGGTAGGTTAACTCGGTCATCTTCGGGTTTGCCGAGCAGTGATCGACGAGAACGAAAATAATTCGATGCAAGATTAAAAATACGCGGCAGCCCTGCGCGGCAGCCAAGCTGCCTCGATGGGTTATCAACAATGGTGGATGAAAGAAACAGGCGTTTGTCGTGGGCAATAGCGGCCTTCAGCTGCCGAATAAATGGAAGATGACTTCGGTGTGGAAACGACTACAACGTGTAGGGAAAAAGGCGTCAAAGTTCCAGTTTACTGCCTCATATCAGTCGCTAACTGTTGAATGCGTTAGAGGTGGAAGATGGTAAGGAAGGCCGTGTACCTACATGTAAAGTTCAAAAATGTTTTCGAGAAAAAAAGGACACCCTCTTGCTATTACGTCTCAACACCTTGTGTGTCCGTGGTGTGCTGGAATTTTTTTACAACCTCAAACTAAATCTGTTATTTTTTTATCTTTGTGCCATCCCCAATTTCATGGAGTTTACCAAAATCAAAATAAGGTTTTGAAAATCAACTTAAAAGTCCGGCGGGGAGAATTCTTTGAGGCATGAAAAGACTTTCGAATTGACTTAAAGCTTCAATCGCCAGTCTGTGCATGGTATCTTAGCTTGTGATACAGTTATCCATTTTTTTCCTTCAAATTGATCGTGCTTCTGTTGAAATGTTTGAATGCGTGATATTATCTTTGTTGTCGCGTGTCGTGTACAAAGTTGATGCCTTTCATGCTGTAATGGCTGTTCAGTGGGAAAGCTTTAAAACAAATAAATTCGCGATCAAAGATATCGCGACAATGAAATGTTTCAGTGCAAAGATATTAAAGCAATGAAACTGAAAGATATTTCTAACTTCCTCCTTTTCTGCGAAAATATGTTTACTTGATTGAATTGAAAGTACACGTTTTTGACAGAAAGCAATTACTATTTATAAGTGTTGAATCAATACGTAATGCACATTCTGTTCATCTGTTAATTGCTCTTTAATTATTGACACTTATGCATGTACAGACTGAGTATAAAGAGATACATGTATACACTGTACATGTGCAGCTTGTACAGTTAATAGTACTTCTTATCATCGATCCTGGAAAAAAAAAATATCATCTTTGTTGTTCATTGCCTAAACAGACTATCTGCATAGCTTACTGTATGTTTAAATTTGGCATGTAGGAGCATATTGTGATGGTAATCCCTCTGTCTTGTCTAGTCGAGTGAAATGTTTGTTATCTTAGCTCAAGGGCTGACCTCTGCCTAAGAGGAAGTCAGGAACAAAAATTAGCAAATCTTGATCGAGAGATTAAGAATTTACCTGATTATATAAATCTGCACCAAATGATTTATTGAAGCTAAAGCTGTTTCAGAACAAAATCAAAAAAATTGTTATGCTGATTTCCAGTTGGTAAGCAACTTGTAAACCCATTTTGGGGGGGGGGGGGGGTTACTTAACAAACTTTAATACGGGGAGGCTCCGCCCGAGGTCCAACCCCTTACCCTTTTATATACCATTTTGGCAGAAAAGGGACCCCTTTTATACACCTTTTATTGAAGAAAGGTACCCCTTTCACATACCTAATTTAGGAAGTCTTGTTCTCATTTTCATGTAGTCCTTAATAAATAAACCGATACAGCCATAAGGGGCGTCTATTTGAAATAGTGTAATTTAAGGCCCTCTTAAATACCTAAATCGCCGATTTCCCTACCCTTTTATATACCTCAACTTGTGAAATCCCTACCCTTTTATATACCTGAAGCCTGAAAAAGGTACCCCTTTCAGGCGGAGTCTCCCCGTAGAGGGCACTATAGGGGGTAGCCCCCCCCCCTCCTAGGCTTGTAAACAAGTAGTTGTCAATAAAAGAAAAATGTTAGGTTTTTATCAACATAATGTTGCTGAAACCTTGACTCTCAATTCTTCCAAGAAAGTCAGTTGCAGGGCTTAGGAAATTATCCCCCACCTCACCGGGCTGAAAAAGCTGTTCAAATGCCCCAGCCTCTAGGAAAATTACCAGATTACTGTTTTAACTTTTCAGTAGCTTCTATTATGCTTCTGAAGCTGTGCAGTGTCAACATTGTTAATTACACAACACATATCCAGGGTTCTTGTTAAGAGGCGGTAACCGGTAATTTTTACCGGCTGTTCAAGTAAATGTTACCGGCTGTTTCACTGAAATATTTACCGAAATTATCCAACGAATGTTCGTCTGTTCAAAGGTTAAATCCCATTTCGTTTATGGGAAAAAATTGCTTTCCCTTCGAACCAATGCTGTGAAGATATTTAGCAGATGTTACCGCTTTGAAAATACATCATTTGTTGAAGCAATCCAACTTGTTTTTCCACCCCTCGAAACGACGTTCGCCATGTTTCCTTTCCATTCCTCTCGCGGCCAGGGGAAACCCCCCATAATCCATTGAGAAACGTTTACAAAATGGCGTCCACACGTGGAAAACGACAGAAAGGTCTGTTAGAATTTGGTTTTCAACCAAAGCGTCAGAAAAGCGGTGGTGGGTAAAAATCAATAAAATAGTACAGTATAACCTACTTTATTTTGCTGAGTATTAAATTAATTTAACAGCCGCTGACACGTGACAGTGATCGATACGAACGTCAAGTTAACACTTGAAAACGCTTGCCCGTGCATTGTCTTCTGAATCCTGAGTTTTGAGCACTTGTATTTTCCCTGTTGCAGTCAAAGCTTAGTAGTATTTCAAAGTAGTTTTTAGTATTAAGTTTGTTGAAGAAAAGTAATATAATCTTGAAAGAAAAAATGAATAAACGTTGCATAATACTAAAGTGCCACAGTCAATAAATAAAAACGATCACTTTGACTATAACAACAATTTGTTGGTTCATGAAAAAGGGTGCCACGAGTCATGTTAAAAGACACTTTCAATCACAGAAAACCCAGTAGCTCCCGGGGGCTTCGCCCCCTGGACCCCCACCGGGGCACTGCCCCTGGACTCCGGTGGGGGCCTACGCGGCCCCCACACCCCTGGTGTGAAGAGCAGGTAACAAAGTTACCTGCTATTTCTGGTTTTTTACCTTCTATGAAAAAATTTAGCAAGAACCCTGCATATCTATATATTAAATATAACTTGTTCTTAAACACCTTCAAATATGGAACATAGCTTGTGTAGGCCTTTGGTTTTCAACCAATCTGTCACGAAAAGGAAAAGGAAAAGGCGTCAAATGCCCGAGGTATGCCTGGGAAGGGGGGGGGGATGTTGAAGCTTTAATTTGACTGGTACGTAACTCACTGAATCCATAAGGAATAATCTCATAGTTTATTTTTTGGGGGTTTCATTTCTCTTCTGACTTAGTCGACAATTTTTAAGCAAAGCTCTTAGCATCACCATGAGGCTTGGATTTTAGGAGTTGTCACACCTGCTTAAGGAATGGGTTATCAGTGAGCAAGGAACATTGTATAAAATTTATTGAACACTGATTTCTTTCCTTTTTTGTCTTTCCTGTATTCAAATCCAGGCAGCCCAACAAACTTGTTGTGGTGTGGACAAGACGGAAGAGAAGAAAACTAGCTAAGGTGAAACTAACTCATGTACCAGTATTTCTCAGTTAAATATCACATAGAGATACTTGTATATGTTCAGTGCTGTACATGTAACTATTACTGTAATTCGTAAGAAAGACTCCATCGGCGCTTTTAAACCCTTTCTTAAAAAATATTTTTTAGCCAAGAGCTCTTAGGTCAATTTTTAGATGTACATGTCATGATTGCGATAAAAAAAAATCATAATTCTTATTTTTTAGCTGTTTTCTATTTTTTGTATTTTTTTTTATCTCACAAGTGTAAATAGTAATTTTAATTTTTAACTTTAGGATAGAGGGCCACTGGTTTGTCAGTTTTTAACTGTTATGTGTTACCCTCTTTAAATAAAGTTGCTACCTGCTGAGTCATGCTCTGTCAACAGGACCAAACATTGGCAAATCATACTTTTATTTACTTTTGAGAGTGCAGTTTCTATAGGCAGTCACGAAATTCTCTTATACAATGTATTATGTATAAAATTTTAAGTTAGAATTTACATTTTATTTTTGTTTTCTTTTTTGGTTTTGTTTTTATAGTTTTTTTGCATTTACCTGTACATATGTCCTGTATAAGTTCTTAAAAAAGAAATTGATCAATGAAGGGATTACACGTATGTCATCAAAATCTGCTACAGTCCTATCAAATAACTAAAACTAACAAATTACGCAGCAGATACTAACTAAATTATTATCTAGAAGATGTAGACTAGTAGGTGACATCAAGGTCCTAGTTTTTATTGTTCATTTAGCCAATGCCATGGCAACCTGGAATCAGCAACCCATTCCGAGGCATCATTGTGTGGCCAGAACCAGATCCTGTGGACATTACTGTTACCCTGTACAAGGTAATGCTGCTGAATCAGTATACAGTCACTATGAAACATAATATACATGTATTTAAAAGAAATAATCTTTATAACATGCCAAACCTACATTATGCATATAACAAAGTATGTACAATTGTACAAAACACCCATAATATTTCCTCATTATTAGAAATTCCATAGAAGTTATATAACAGTGTTACTCAGAAAATATTCTCTGAACCCCTGATAAGGGTCAAATTCTTGAAGAGTGACCACTAGGTATGGACAACTTTCTTTTGCTGATATCTGCCAACGTGTCTTTGTGTTGTTGTGGGCCGATTGACTGTAAGCAAAGAAGTATATAAATGCGTTAAAAATTAAATAAAAATAATTATTGCACAGTTTGGTGATTTCTTACATGTAACTACTATACCACTAAAGGATGTCAACTGGAGTATTTAGTCATGCCAGTCTGTGCATAACACTTACATTGTATTATTTAATCATTACTTTTCAACATGAAGGACTCAAAACCAGATAGCCAGTTTGAGGACAAAGAGTGGACATTTGTTATTGAAGATGTAAGTCACTGCATGAAGTTACTGTTATTCATTGTGTCACATCTAACTGGGCCAGTCTGTTTCAGTGCCCAGATTATATCCTACAGTTTCTATTAAAGTACATCATTGACTGTACATGCATGTACAGGAAAAGAAATGGTAGTCACTGTACAAAGCCCTCTACCATACATGGATTACATTTGAAAACAGGAATTGAAACTCTCACTGTTAATGATAAATTTAAATACAGTCAAAGCCTGCTTGGACACCCTTCTTTATATAGATGCTACTTTTTTGTAGACAATGGTTTTGGTACCAGTGACTCTCAGGATACATTTGCCCTTACATACCTGCTAGTAAGGCAAAGTGTTTGTCTGTATTTAATACCCATAGACACTTATTTGTTCAGACATACACATACTTTCTGTTGACCTTTTGGTGACCATCTAAATGGAAATTGACTGGACCAGACTGCAGATGCCCATTAACTCTAACTCACATTTCATTTAACTACAGGAGTCCCTGACTGGTGGGCGAAAGCCTATTGCTAGAGGTGCTATCAACATGGTTGATTATGTCAGTATAGAGAGCCGCACCTTTGATGTCACTCTTACCCTGAAAGTTGCCAGTAAGAAGTTGGTGTCAGCTTCCCTTGAATTTAACCTGACCTGTGTGTTGATCAAGGAAGGAATGGCCACGTAAGTGTTGTAAGCCTTCTATGATAGGGTACTTTGGCATGAAGCTATAACGTGAAGTTAACATGTCCATGCATGGTGAGTCTTAACTGATTAACTTTCATTTTCTGGTAACTAGATGGCATACTAGCCCGACAGTCATTCTCACTAACCTTTCACACCCCCTCGAATAAGAGCCCCCATCTTCTCCTAAATTTGAAATAGGACCCCTGGGTGTTAATTCAAGGATTATGATGATTAATTTTATTGTATTAGATATTAGGAATTGAATATAGTCTCAGCAGACAAATTTTTAACCATGTAGAAATAAAGATTATGTACTACATGTAGTCTTATCTCTTAGTGGTCATATATCTGCTTAATCTCTGATTTGAACTTCCCAAGAATTTTCCAGAAGAGAACTGCTCTTGCCCATCAGGTAGAAAAAGCCGATAAATTCCTCTAGCCTCAGACTGCAATGTCTATTATCTCTCAGCTACTGGACACAAGTTTTGATGCACCATGACCTCTTGTTTGCATTTTAATTTTCATTGAAGTTAATACTTGTAGCCTTCATGTGCATGTCCCTTTAAATACTTCCATTTGCTTTTAGTAGTTTGTTATTATTTCCTATGAAACCAAATGTAGTATTATTAATTAAAACCAGAAATTCATTGTACAATTTATGCATGTATTCAGTGGAATAGCAGGTAATAGCATTTTGTAATATCGTTTTTGTCATTCTGTACTCAGGGATGATGATATGATCAGCATTGGCAGCATGTTGAGTTTGGGCGATAGCTACTATTTAGATGATAATGATGACGACATGGAAGTAGCACCATCGCCAAGGTTACGTCATAAACGGAACTTGTCACAAGGCCATGGAAAAGTACCAGGTATTACATGTAAATGCTTTTGTGACCACCATTTAGAAGGAAGGAGTCATGTTGTATCATACCACCTGCTGCACTTTTGTCCTGGCACCAGTATTTAAACTATAATGGTCTCAACCACTCAATCAAATACTTAATCAATCAGTCTATCAATCAATATATCTATTTAGCAATTAATCAATCAGTCAATCAATAAGATGCATGATACAGCCTCAACTAACAAGGCATTTCCATTCAAAGCAGTGACCAAGTTGCAAGAAGCAGAAGATGTTAAAACTCGATCACCAACTGCCTCTCCTGTTCTTAGCAAGAAAAGGAGCAGAATAAGGTCCAAGTCTGCACTGGGAGAAAATACCAAGACCCTGATTGGTGATCTTCAGAATGAAGACGGCATGAAAAGGTGAGGTACTTTAGGAGAAAATGAAGTAACATTATTACAAATAATTGTAATAAAGTCAACTTTCTTGTAAGCAGCCACCCTTGGTGCAAGACAAAGTGGTCGCTTAAGGAAGGTGGTTGCTTACAGGAAAAATCAATAATGTAAACCCAGTGCTGGATAACTTGATCACTACACTAACATCTACATTATATCAGGTCAGCAAAGTCCATACGGATATTGCACCAACATCTCAAACGTAATTAACAATAATTAAAAAATAAGAAAAATACAATATATACATGTACATATAAATCATAACAAATGAAAAATTCTAAGCTACAGGTTGTACCTTGTCAGCTAAAATTAGGCAAACAGAAACTAAGTTGTGATTTCTTTTTTCCAGTGCAACAATTTGCGGGAAAAGTACAAGAGAGTGTACTTCTCGTATCTCTTGTTTGATCACTGTTACAGTAACAATTCCTCTTTCCCTGGACTACAAGATCCAGTTATAGACATCTTCTTTGAATGGAAACTGTTCTTGTCTGTCACCAGTCTGATTAGCATTTTTAACAACTGAACTTTTGTCACTTCTGGGTAAAGATTTTTTAATGATCATACCGGAAACAGAAAACAAATATGTCAAAATTCGGGCCTAAAAACTGGTCACCGATGCTTAAGAAATTTGAGTAGTGGTTGGTAAGGAGAGAGCTCTTGGAACAGTATTTGACTGAGAAACAAATGGTAATTTACAAAGTGGCTGCGTATGGGAGGTGGTCACGTACGAGAAGTGGTCGCTATGAGGGAGTTGACTGTAGTACCCTAGAACTCAAGATTTTATCCTTAGCTTAGCTTAGTTTTTACTATTTTAATAAATAGCAGTAGAAGTGTGAAAACAAGATTGTATGGGACATAGGGGCAGTTGTCAAAACTTTTCAGTAGTCTTAAGTTTTGTTTTGTGATTGTATAGCCAAATGTTTTAGTCACAGGTTGTTGACTTTTAAGGCCTGGTTTATAGTCTGAAACTAGGACATTTGTCTTGTTTTGATTACCATTATGGAATTGTTTCTATTTTATTTATGTATTTATTGATTTATTTATTCCATTTTCTCTGCATTAGTTGAAACATGGTAACTAAATTATTAAGAAAACAATTAACTACGTACTAGAAAAAGATAAATTATTACAGTGGGGAAGGACTAGAAAGGAACATACAAGCCATTCAAGCTAGTCCACCCCAAAAACTACAACAGACACTTAACTAAAGAAAAAGAAAAAAAAAAACATTAAAATTTTAACTTAATGTAAGAACTACAATTGCTAATATGTAATATCCTAGAAAATAATTGTTACATCGATTACTACATCCAGGTGGCATGCGGGCGGTCAGGGTCGAAGCTCTTCTTTTTATAAAAATCATTACATTGTTTTTTGAATAATGATAGGCTTAAATTAGAGGTCCTAAGTTTATCAGGCAAGTTGTGCCATAAATATGGTAATCTATTGAAAAAAGTGCCTTTAAATAATTCGGTTCTGACTTTGTTGATTTTAATTTATTACTAGAAAATGACCTTAATCTTTTGTCGGAGCAACATTCAAAATATCTTTCAACTGAATAGTTATAGAGACCACACTTCAGTTTATAAAATGTTGTTATATCTTAAACTTCTCTTCGGTACACCAATGGGAGAAGATTTGAGCTGCTGAAGGCGGTCA
>JAHPZR010003336.1:92500-137500 GCA_019787425.1 Platygyra sinensis | reverse complement strand
GCTACTATGGGACAAATTACTTTCATCTTAACTGTACTTGGGCCAAGTCTAAACGTCCCCATATGAAGGGCTAACCCATATACGACCGCTCTCATGTGGCTTTGATAGCTCAGTTGGGAGAGCACTGCACCGGCATCGCAGAGGTCGTGGGTTCGAATCCCGCTCAGAGCCTGAATTTTTTCAGGTCTCTGTTCAAGTAGAGTTACGGCGGCACTTGCATTAATGACCGTTATAGAAAAAGTGTGTTTTATTGTTTTGTGCGTGTAAAATCAATTATTTGATCATAACGCAAATGAAGAAGCCTAAGCCGTTTATTACACTGTGATAAAACACTCTTAGGCATTTGAGAACACTCAAGAAATGGAAAAAACGTCACTCGCCTGGGGCTCCTGTTTTCTACATTTCCCTTGTGAGAAACTCAAAATGTATGTAACTGCATGAAAAGAAATTTAACTCCGTTTATAATTTTAGGAAAGTTCAAAGGACAAGAATAAGATGGAATCTGAACTGATCAGTAAGTGCATTTCATATTACATGACTTATCTACGTTTATTTGATAAAGCCAATCAGAATAAAAATTAGAACTTTACACGGCTTTGTTTACGGAAGAAGCCTACTTGTGATATTAAGGACGTTCGCGCCCAAAAACTTCCCACGCACAGATTTTTTTAAAACTTTGACTGCAGGTAGAAAATGATAAGATTAGATGAAAAACGTAAAAAAAATTGGGGGTCACCGAACTCGTTTTGAAGATAAGGCGCATCACAGATCATAGCATTTCTAGGATTTCCAGCCACTGAGGCGATTCTGGCTGGATTCATTACTATCGGCATATATTTAAGTTGAAGAATCATATCTAAGTTATGTGTGTTTAACACAGTATATATAGGCCTATTTGATAGATCTTTGCTACATATGCCATTAAATCAGCTAGAATTAGCCTTAAAAAATACAATTTCTAAGTTACGCACACCTGTATCCATGTACCAATTCGACCCTATTTAAATAGTATATGAGAAATAATTAAAACTTCCCACGTACAGACTTTTTTTGTTTTTTAGTATAATGGAAAGAATCAGAAAAGGTAGTGATCTGCCGAAAAAAAATTGGGAGTCACCGAGCATCGAACAAAAATATTCGCACACAAAGTTAACGCAAAGGTCATCAGCTCTATATTTTGTTGAGTTTTCGACTCGGTGCGCGCGCTTGAAAATGACGTGGCATGCGCGTGACCAATGAATAGCGTGCGCACTAGAGATGCGCAGTAGCAATGGGCGCGAACGTCTTTAAATCTAGCGTCGCATCAATAAGATGAAAATAAAAAATAAAATAAAATGTAAACATCTTTAAGGCTTTGACATGAAAATTGATTTTTAATATCAGTCCTTAATTTTTTCTTTCTGTAGAATGGGCGAGGTCATGTACCAAAGGTTACCGTGGAGTGAAAGTCAAGGACATGACTATAAGTTGGAGAAATGGGCTCGCATTTTGTGCCATTCTTCACCACTTCCATCCTGACCAAATGTAAGCCAATATATAGTTGATCAAGATTTATTTTTAAACTACTAGAGTGCATGTAAATGCATAAGATGTCTTACCATTTAGACGGTGCATCTGAGTTATTAGGGAACTTAAGCACCGACGACGGCGACGCCAGGGACGACGCCTAGTAAAAAGTGAATTTAAATTTTACTCTCGAATTTCGTAAGTAATTAAACCCGTTCAGAGCGCAAATCTGTCTAAACACCTGCTCAAACTAAATGTGCAAAGCCAACGATCAGTTACATAAGGAAATCCAAAATATTTGCCGTCGAGGCGTACGTTCTCCACAATACGCAAAACTTGGTCATTTCACGTTGTAGTTTGGCACAGAACGGTAACGAAATGTACAAAGATTTATAACGCACGTGCACAGCTATTGTTCTGCTCATTAAATCTTTTGTTTGGTGACGTTCCCGTTGTCGTTGCCGTCGTGGTTTGCTTAAGTTCCCTATTTCTGAACTGCGACAGGAGGGCTTCTGACATATTACAAGTCCCCTAAGTGGCATTATGCTTTTCAACCTTCCATTCTATATGATGTATCGTACTTCATTCCAGATCGATCAGTCGATTTGATCAGTCATTTTCGTGAGGCATAAGGGGCTGTAAGCACGTGACCATGCCATCTTCATCTGAGAAACCATTCAACCATGATGTTGTATGACACTCTATTTTCAAAGGAACCTGTTTTTATAAGAACGTTGATTAACCAAGATTTTAAGAACGTCTTAAGATTATTCCTCTGGCTGAGAGTCGTGATTAAGATCGTTTTTATTTGCTAATCTGTATATTAAACGACAAGCATAAGATAAAGGCAGCACAAAATGGTTTCCTTATTGACATACATGTCGGTTTGTAATAATCAGCAGTTCTTATTTATAACTGTTCAACATAACTTCCACACCATCAAAGTCATCAGGTCATACAAAGTGTGAAGTATTATTAGGATAGTTGACCATATTCTCTCAGCTTTGTGTTGCAGTACTCAATGGTACTAGTAAATTTAAGGACATCTTAAAGGGGCACTGTCACGATAATTTTGCTGTTTTAGGTCAATTCTGTGCCAAAATCACTGCTTTAAGGCTTTAATCATAAACAAAAAGCTTCTGTAAAGCTACGGCGAAGATATCAAATGAATTTTATCAGAGAGGGCTAACCACAACAAATTTCTTGAGGATTTTTGGAATTCGTGGCATCAAAACTTGAAAAAATTGGCCAATTTCCAATTTTTTCAAATTTCAATCCATTTCCATCCGTGCCATCCGTAGCGACAGGCGACAGGAAACAGTTTCAGTACCTTCAAATAGTCTTAAATAACAAAACCAGATCATTAGTTTTGGAATTCAAATGATGTGAAGGCACCTTCTAGCTTTTTGTAAAGTTGCCAAATAGCGTGACAATGCCCCTTTAAGACCGTTTTCACCGTCAAATGGGAAAAAAATATACGAAAGTCCAGCCTCAGCTCCAAAGTTAGACGTTCTTATAGAAACGAGTGTATTTAGAGTGTTCTGCATGATTTGTGGTATTCTCTTTTGCAGTGACTTTACGTCTCTTAACCCACAAAACATTGAAGACAACAACAGGCTGGTAAGGACTTTTGCTCTAATTTGATCCTTTTGTGATTTTATTGTAAGCGTTTTGTTTAAAAATAGCGTTCACTATTTGTCTTGCTGTTTACTTGATTGTACAGGGTATTTTTGACTTCAGATTCACTGAATGTAATGGTAATGTGTAGCCATCCATTTGAAAGCTTTAGTGCCAGTACTTCCATCTGCTGCTGATTGTTTTTCGATACTTTGCAAAAATAAGATTTGAAATGAAGCAGCACAATTTCTTTTAACCATGAAGTTGAACACTCTCGGAAGTGCAGCTATAAAATAACCCGTATTACCTTGTTTTCCTTTAGGCGTTTACCGCCTTTGAGAAGCTGGGCATTCCGCGCCTGCTGGATCCCAAGCAGATGATGTTTTCACCCATCCCGGACAAGCTCTCTGTTATGACCTATGTGTTTCAGATCAAGACTCACTTTACTCGATCGCAAACACTACCTCCGAGCCCTCTCAGCTTGGTGTCTTCATCAACAACACGGCGTCTACTGCCTACCCACCTCAGGTGATAGTCACGGCTGATGATGAGGAGCCGAAAGACAGAGATGATGCCCATGGAGCAGGCATTGACAACACTGTCAGTAAGGAGTCTGCTGCCAAAGAAAGTGAGGAAGGGTACAACCCATTTCTTGATGAAGAAGAGCCGGTGAATGATATTGATGCCACGCCGGAGCAGCCACCAGATCCTCCTGCCACCAGTTTAGGTGACTCCACGGAGAGAGGAAGAACTAGCGAGCAAGAGGCTGAGTCGAAATCTCCGAGCACGACTGAAGAAGACAAAAGTACATTGCAGGAGGATGCTGCTGGCGAAAGAAATGATGTTCTTGTTAAAAGTAATAAGAAACCACCTCCTAAACCTCCAAGGCTTCATGGTATTACTAGCACCAGTTCCAGCGTCGATGCAAGCTCAAAAACACGCGACACCGTTGATGACAAAGACAAAACGGAAGCGAAAGGATATAATCCTTTCGATGACGACGAAAAGGAGGAAGTTACAGTAAGCAAGGAATCTGATTCTTCCTCGAAATCTACCAAAGGGTACAATCCTTTTGATGATGATGACAATGATGAAGTTGATGTCACAGATGATGATACTCAGAAAAAATTAAATGACACAGAAACTAAACAAGGATATAACCCTTTTGATGATGGTGATGACGATACTGAAGCCACGATACAGACTGAAAAGACTGTCGATCAAAAAACTGCGAAGAAACCTTCTGGTGTGGTGAAGAGAAGGGTGTCGTACCCGCACGATTTTAATCCCTTTGAACATGACGAAGATTTAGAATCGACTGAAGCCGATGAAAGCTCGAACAGTAACTGAAACTAACGAAGGTAAAGGTAAGGAGACTTCATCAGGATCGACAGAGAAGAGTTACAATCCGTTTGATGATGATGAAGACGACGACGAAAGTATAAGTGGTGATGTTGGCGCGATAGATTCTGGTCAAGCGGAGAGTTCCAACAAGAAAATCCAGCGCGGAAAGTAGAAGCACTCAGTTACCAGCATGGACTGAATCTACATTTGCCAAAGCCTGCGGTAAGTGTAGTGGCCACGTTGCTGTTTTTTTAACTCCTATGTCTTATAACAACATATAGATCATTCCAGAAAATGAATTGAAGCGTTGGTTCGTGATTCATATATCCTCCCAGTCCTTCGTAGTCGCAACTTTTTCTGTTCGTTTTTGGCTTGTTGTTACTTTTGACGATTTTCTTCTCAGGGAAGACTAGCAGTAGCAGTAGTAGCTTTCTGTAAATCTGGAATTCGAAACTCATTTGAACATAATGAAATAAGCGATATGTATGGTGACATCGACTTTTTCTGAAATCCTGGGTAAGAAATTTTTCTGTAGTTTGTTACGGGACAGTTTCGTAGAAGCTTTATTCGGTCATGATTTGTTTTACTCTCAAACTCTATATCAGTTGAAGTAAAGCTGTTTAAAACATTTTTTTCTCTGATAGGAGACACACAAGAAGAGGCGAGCACCACCTCCTCCAGCCGTACGATCATCAGATAATCCCTGGACTCAAAGGCTCCCTGATGATGGCTACAACCTGTAAGGGTTCAACTTTTATTTAGTTTTAACAGCTTGTTGGGATGTGATTTTAAAAACCCTTCTTTGAAGTAGCACAGATTCTGATTGCATTCGTCGACATTCTTGTTTCACGAGTCAGTCACTGGTCAATTGATCTGCATGGTCCTACTTAGCAGGAAACTTTTGCTTGCACACAGTTTCAAACCCCACTAAAGCAAACTCGCATCGAAATATCTTTTCATGGAACGTTCAAACCTTTTAGAAACAGCCGTGCCACCAGTTAAAACACTGACTGAATTTTCTCACGTGCACGCGGATGAATATAGGATACAGCGATCGAGTTTGATGTATAAGGGTTGTACCTTACTTTTTCTAATGCGGATTCAAATACAGTCCATACTTCCTCAGCACATTACCTCGATGATTATTTGAATTCATTACATGCAGATCTCGAATCTGAGGGACCTTGGTACTTAAATCTACCTAATGTAGTTTCTGTACCATGAACTACTGCTAGGTGGGATACTAAGATGTCCGTTGTCCCCCTCCTTCCCTCTGGAGCATTCTGTTAGGTTTAAGTAGACAGTAATCTGATGATGTCTATGTATACACCTGGGTGAGTTGTTCTGTTAGAGGAAAGTCTCCTATTGTAAGATGCTTCAACCGGACTCTTAAAGCTATTTCCCCCTTCCTCCACCCCCATTCCCCAAAAAATCAAACTGCGGCAACTAAAGTTGAAATATCGATTATTACATGCTGTGGCCTCTCTCAAACAATCCCTGTTTTGACCTAATTTTATAGAGACGACGGCGAGCGACAAAACCAGCAACACCAGGAACTGTTGAACAAGCCAGCCCTCAGACCTCTCCCGCTAAAAAAGGCCCGAAAAGAGCCACCCCTCCTCCACCAAGACGACCGCCCCTTATCCCTTCTTTTGACGAGTGGAGAAGCGGCGAGTCAACGGACAGAGCCGCCACTGGTGACAACGACAGACCAGCGGCTAGCTCCAGTGCAGAATCTTCACCAAGTAGAAAAAGATCTCCCGCCACAGGCGAAGGCAATGAAAAATCTGACAGCAGTGGTAGCAAATCTCCTGGGACAGCTCATAAAGTTTCCAGCAGTGACGGGGCTAATCAGGCTGATATAAAGCTTCTTGCGCGTCAAGTACTGATGGACGCACGCAAAAAGGCTGGGGCTAGCGGTGCGTTGCCCAGGCAACGAGTGGCGGAAATCACCAAAACAGCCGCCGATAAAGCGACCACAGGCTCAACACGAAGCGAAGTTGGTACACAAGAAAAGGCTAAGGTAACGAGATAGCCAATTGAAAAAAGGTTTTTCAGTGACGGAAGTTAGATTGTTGCTAGTTCACATTTAGCTATGTTGTGTTGCGTTGCAATGTCTAAATCACATGGATCTAAACTAATTAATTGCATGTACTTATGTTAGGTTGATGAACAGGATGGTATGAGAAAGAAAGAAGCTCTGAAACAACGAAAGGTTAGTTCGCGTTCCTTCAACCGAAAAACTGACAAATCAAGAGAGAACGCAATTTCAGTTATCCTTCCCATATATCTGCAAACTGTGATGATAGTTATACATGGGAGTAAAAGTAGTGGACTGGGGTGAGGGGTGGTTAAGTGGCCTACAATGTATGTAGTCTTTTCTTGATAGTCGAAAATCCTCGTAGAAGCGTTCAATTGAGCGACGAGAACTAACGGTGTTGTAAATTCTGAGACATTCTCCTTTACTTTCGGAAGACTGACAAACATCGCACTAATATGGGCTTTATTCTCGCTCAAGAACCTTGTAAGCAGTTAAGAGAACCTGTTTCATGGTCGCGTTGTTAAATGAGCTGCTCTATTTTGCTTTTTGACTGTAGGAAGAACTACAAAAAAGGAAAAAGGCCACCGAGAAAGCGCACGTGATGGTCCAAAATGCAATTGCGAGAGAGAAGGCTCAAAAGGCGACTGACTCACAGGAACAAACAAGAACTGAGCGAAAGGATCTGGAAGTCGGTAGTGATGCGCCTAATTCTGAGGCTACCAGCACTGATCAGAAACCTGTCGGGAACAAGAATTTACAGCATCGTCCTTTAAAACTCAAAGATAAAGAAAATGAGTCACAAAAACGAAAGTTATCCACAGAGAAGGACGCCAAGTCTCCCACTGACCAGGCAGGCTTCAAAGAGAGCGACGAACTACAGCGAATAAGGCAGATTTTGAACCAAGGCAAAAAAGAGAAAAAACCGAGTACTTCTGAAAATGTCGATCAGGAAACAGATACAGTGCAAGCGTGGAGTACCGGTGCGTCAGAGGAAGGAAAGAGGAAAATTTCTGACTCAAAATCTTCAAAATACCCAGCGGTAAATGGTGTGAAAGGTAGCGCAAGCCCCACGCCTGCGACACGGCCTAAATCACGCGGGCCGAACGCGGGTCTGCGGGATTATGTAGAGAGTAGAAAAATGAACTTTGACGTGTTTGAGGTACCACCCGTCCGGCGAACGCAGCAAAGTGATGAACAGGGCAACGCGGAAACAGGAAAAGGTGAGACAATTAAGTCAAAAAGTCAGAAAATTAAGCACAAAATGCGTGACTATAGAGTGCTGGGATGATGCCTGGTCATTTCTCCTAACTTCATGTTCTGGTCATGAACTATAAACAGGCCTTTCATTGAAAGCGTCTTACAGGTTTCTGACTCAGGTCAAGCCGTGGAGTGTGACTTCTGTCAATATCGACTACGACTGCTAAATGTTTTCTTTTCATTTCATTTGTATTTGTTTGATTTAGGCCGTTAGGTTTTCACTGAAGATATCAGAGATTCCTCTGCGAGGCAGAATTGTTCAAATCGTTTGTCGATATAGATACAGATCAACCTATGAACCTGGAAACGGCTGTTACACATGTAGCTAGCTAATTAAGGGAATATATGAAGGACGGAGGCAAGCGTTGCTTCTCTGCTTTTTTTTTCCTCATTTGGTACCTTGTAATTTGTTTTATTTGAGAATTTTCGTTGTTCATTATGCTGATCATCTTCCTAAAGTGAGTTGTTAACTTTTCTGTTGGCTTTACAGGTGACACGACAGACGGTCCAGCTAAGGTAGGAATGATTGGACTAATCTATATTTCCTTCATTTGTCGGTTCTGTTTTCGCTTTCCGCAATTTATACTCCTGTAGCGCCAGTATATTTAGTTTAATATCTTTAATGGCTTTGTGATGTCAAATTGTTATGTGGTGATTGTCATTCGGCTCTATTTAAGAAGGAATAGCTCTTTTATGACTAGTCCCTCGTGATATCTTTAACTAGCATACGCTCTATCCTCGTTTTGTTTAGAATCTTAACTTTATTTTGTTTTTGTTATAGAATGAAGACTCGATAATGAATGGCGAAGACCAGGACTCCGAGGACCTAACGCAAGTAAGTTGTTTTTGTGTTTAGTTTGTTTGTCTCTAATCCGGCGTAACCTTTTTCACAGGGTTATGGCACTTGAAGCTGAAATATCGAATCTTCCAAATATAGGTTTTTGTCCTAGCTGTTGCAAATTTCGTCTTTGTAATTGAAGTCATTGTCAGCTGACCAAAAATTCCCAGTGGCTGTGATGTGATGTGAAGTGAAGTGAAGTGAACGCCTTTCTTTGAAGAGGGTAGTCCCTTCAGGACATATACTGTCACGGTATACAACAGACCTGCTATCAATGAGAGCCCTGACAAACAAAGAGTAAGAAAAATAAATAACTTAATTCACAAAGTTAAGAATAGTAATGTCACTTGGTACATTGAGTTTAAAAAAGTAAGACAGGCAATTAATTACACATTTGCTAGTATTCTGTTTTCGTTTTTCAAATTAACGTCTCTGCCCTGGTAAGATGATCAAGTCAGTGTTCATTGTTTCTCATAACCCGCTCGCTGAAATGTGCTTTGTTAAAATTTCAACAATTAAACAAATCATTTTGTTTTGTAGGAGTTTCAAGACCCTTCTGACTACGTCCGCCAAGAGTTAAAAGTACTTGAAGAACAGCAAGAAGCTTTGGACAAAGTCGGTGAAAAACTTGAAACTGAGCTTCGTCGAGCAATGGAGTGTAAAGGTTAGTTTCGTATCATAAAATTTAGTGGTGTAAGCATCTCATGGTTAGTTGGGCAAGCGGTGTAATAGCCGTCTTAAACACGTGAAGATGTGGTTTATCAAGAACTTTAGCATGGTACAGGAATACTTACACTGTATTGTGCAATCATCTGTTGGTCTGATCGTTGATGTGCCGCCAAAAACTGGTCTTATTGACCAAAACAACTTTTCTTGGGTTTCAATTTAAGGGAGGACAAGCAGAGTGGTTTCCAAAGTGGGTGGAGAATGCCACTGCATCAATTAATTAGTTATATTGAGTTTAGCTTGCGTGGCAGGCGTCCGAAGGGGAGGGAAAGGGTACTCCCGAGCTCATTTTGACTTTCCTCCCTCCCTTTCTACGGCCTGCCACGCAGGCTATATTGAGTTTTCAAAGTCATGCGGAAAGCACTTAACAGAAGCACGCAGATGACACAGATGAGAGGCACGGTGGCCTCGTCAGGCGGGAATGTTGTGTTGCGTTTTTGGGCAAGACTCTTTAGTCTTAACTCTCACAGTGCCTCTCTCCACCCAGGTGTAAAACTGGGCGCCGGTGAATTTAATCAGTGCTGGGAGTAACCCTGTGATGGACTAGCATCCCATCCAGGGCGGAGTAGAAATACTCCTAGTCCCTTCGTTCTACAGAAACCGGGATAAGCTCCGGCCTGATGGGCTATTTGGCTCAGTCATACGCAGACTTTATTTTTTACCTTGTGTAACACAGGTTGTGAAGACGAACAGGAGAAACTGATGCAGGACTGGTTCTTACTGGTGAACAAGAAAAACGAACTGGTCAGAAAACAGGGTGAACTGAATTTACTGTAAGTTTACTTTTGATTTTTAAACTGCTTTACTCTCAAGCCAGGGACAGTATAGGCAGGCTGTATTTTTACTACTTGCCAAAGTATGAGCTAGAAAGCCGCGCGAAAACAGTAAAGGGGTGCGGGGAAAATAATTTTTAATTTCTCGCTTCGTTTCTAGTTCTTGCGCGACTTTCCTCCGATAAACGGACTGCGTAAGGTCTAGCAGGTTGGTAATATTCTCTTAAGTTTGAGGTCATGCTGCAAAGAAAAGATTCTCATCTACCTTGTATGTCTTATCGCAGTAAGAACGAACAAGACTTGGAAAGAAGTCACAATATGCTTCAGCGAGAGTTACGAGCCCTTTTAGAGATGGAAGGTTAGTGAACTGTTAGAAATGCTTACTTTTTAATAGTTTGCCGTCGTTTGAACAACTTACTTTATATAATATTGGTCTATCAGCTATGGTTTATATGTGCCGGTAAACTCAGAAAAATTGCGGGTCTTCTGGATTATTATATAAAAGCAAAATAGCACAAGTTTCTATGGTTTATAGGTTGATAAACCGCTTAAATTGTTGGTAGAACACTCGAAGAATGAATTCGTAAATCACACGACTGCGGCTCGTGATTTACGAATTCGGCTTCTCGTACTTCAATTGGTCGATAGCGATTTACTATAATATTTTACCGGCCTTCGTTCAAACCTCAATACGCTATTTTTCGGCTTAGCGGTGTCATATATCAAAAAGAAGCTGGAGGAATGTTCGAATTGTTCTTAGATCCCAGGTGATTTAGTACGCTGCCTGTTATCAACAGTTGTTACTGCTTGATTCGCATCACGTGGTCCCGTACAAGGACATGAACCTGGGTCAGTGCCATATTTCCGTTCTGCGTTGTATAACCAACCGGCGTCTAGTTTTGCAAACTGAGAAAGATGCTGGGAGTCTTTAATGCCACCAAGCAGGATGACTTTCTTTAAAAAAAGAGTGGCGTGCAGACAAAGAGAATGAACCTTTCTAAAAACTAAGCGTCTTTTCGGCTGACCTGCTTAGGGTCTGAGTCGAATCTAAGCACGGTTACCTGGAGTCTCTTTGGTTTTTCAGTTTGTTTGTTTTTTCAACTCGTCCCCTTGATCCCGGTGATCATTTCACTTGCTAAGGACGTCTTTCCTTGAAATATTTTCCCTAAACGTCGCCAGAAAACCGGTTGCTTGTGACTTCGTAGCACGTCTCGGCGGCTCTCTCGTCTAGAAGATCTAGAAGCCAAAACTCCTCGACCCAGACGGAAAACAGGCGTGTAAATTTGGACAAGTTTCTCCTAAGCAACTCGTTCCTTCGAGTTTTCACATTAGGACGAGAAATTCGTCACTAACGGGAAACCTGTCTTGTACAGGTTTCTTCGTCTTTAGTATGAACTCGGCCCTTGCTTACATTAGGTGAAATTTCTTTGGTTTTTTAATATCCTGGACTCATTGTCAGTAACATCATTACCGTTCCAGACTGCGTTCATAATTGATTCAATGTACGTTTTGAAGGATTTCCTATCTTTTATCTCTCAAAAGAATCATAAATGTACTACTAATTACACCGCGAAATCCAAGGTAAGGTATATTACTAAGGAAAGTGTAGCAGTTAGAATTTAAAACATCTGCTAAACGGTAGCTTTCCTTGAAATGAAATTTCTTTGTCTGTAAGCTGGACGTAATTGTTCAAGTCGTTTCAACGCATCTTCTAGGCTTTACTTTGTCGATCCCCGCTCTAAACGCAGTCATCTCTCACCCTTAAAAGCTAACATCAGCGTCTCTAGATTCAGAATGGTTTCATTGCCAGCGAACAACAGTAATTACACTGGGACTATTCATGGTAGCAGTTTGTACGCGGTCCTCTCGCAGTTCAGCCTGTACGTTCTACTCGCGTTAATGGCCATTGTTGGAAATGGTTTGGTCATCTTCTTGTTTATCCGTCACAAAACGCTTCGAAACGTGCCAAATTATCTGATTGTCGACTTGTCGTTCGTTGATTTCTTCAACAGCATCGTCAACATTCCTTTAGCCATCTGTTCCGTCGTGTTGAACTACTCCATTTTTCGTAACAGGACATTTGCGTGGACTGTGTCACTGCTTCACGCCTTGTTCTCTCTTCTTTCCCTCACCACCATGACACTGCAGATGATTGACAGATATTTGGCGGTGTGCTGGCCTGTCCTTTACAAGGCAAAGAAGTCGAAAACAAAACTGCTCGTTGTTATTGTAGTCAAGTGGATAGTTAATGTTTCACTAACGCTGCTCTTGTATTTTCCACTTTACAAAATAGATCTAGGCAATGTAGCAGTCGTTACCTATAGACGTGCCTATTCTCGAACTTTACCTTCATTTCTCTTGCGACTCGTTGTCTATGCCTGTATTTTTTTGATCATTATCTTTGCCATTTTGTCTTTCGCAAGACTTCGAGGAACTGCACATGTTTTACCTGCACAGGGCCAAAATGGAAACTCGCCAATGGCAAGAATTCGACGTAAGGCTTTGTACACAATCCTTATTGTGACTTTCATGAGTGTCGCGTCTTATGTGCCGTTGATAATACAAGGTGTCGTCGGATTCGGGCTCGAAGACGACGGAAGACAAACGCATTTAGCAGTTTTTGCTGTGATGATTTTTCTTTCGATTCCAAGTTCGCTCAATCCCTACGTGTTTTTAACTCGAGTCCACAGCTTCACATCAAAAGTAAAGCAATTGAAAGCGACTTTGTGTGGTCATAGGCATGAAGAAAGTGAATCCTCTCTGGGACAAACAAGCCAAGGACGCTGTCTTGATGGGACAAACATAGACGAGGTTGTTCAAATTAAAACCACAGAACGGCCCACCGGCCTTTCATCCGCTAAGTCGATGTACCTGTCCGATATAGAGTCCTGTCCGTATCCGAATTCAGAACGGTCAACGACTACTAGACGAAAAAGCACACCAGAATTAACAGGAGCTATGAACAAAGCGTCGAGGGAAACGAGGCTTTTTAACTGTTAGCTTGTCACCATGTACATAGTAAAACATTGCACTTGTCAATAACTCAGATATAAATTTAGCACATACTGGTTTGTACGTATGATGTCTTTTAGTTTTAACTTAAATTCGCCTCATGGTTCAAGGGGGTTTGTGAAGTTAAGTTTTGACAACTAACTGACTAGTTTGATTTGTCTTTTATCGCACACACAGAGTCTGTTTCCCGTTCATCCTCTTTATTTCTTTTTGCTGAATTGTTAAATAAGGAATGGCATAGCCGTTAGAGCGCTCGCTTCTCACCAGTGTGGCTCGGGTTCGAATCTTAGCCTGGAGTCATAAGTGTATTGATTTTGTTGTTGTTTCTCATGTTGCCCCTAGGCCAGGTTTTTCGCCGCGCAGGGCGGTTTCCCTCCCTCAACATCAACCAATACTGAATTCTAATTCAATCTTGAGGCAAGAACACTATATAGCGTGTTCGTCAGAGTTCTTCCGTGTTTCGTCGGTAAAAAAAAATTATCTAAAATCATCTACACCTTTACAGGAAATAACTTTTTATAGTTGAATTTTCTGGCTGCATTTCGTCAGTAAGTGATCTCAAAAGGTGAACTTCTTCCTTGCGCTATTTCAAAATTTCAAATCTGTCTTGCTTCGATTGTGTCAAGCATCTCTTTTGTGTGCTTGTTTCATACCAAATTGGGATTTTCCCAGAATGAAACTTTAAATTAACCGATAATTTGTTTCTAGATTACGACAACAAAATTTTGAATAATCTTTAAGGTGGTTGAAAACAGTAGTATTTAGTTGTCTCAGTCTTGAAATGATCACCGTATTTTAAAGTTGATGCAGCTGGCGATCATAATGTCATTTGATAATGAAGTTGTTAGAGGAAATTAAGTGACTCACAAAACAGCTTGTCAAAAGACTAAGGTTGCCTTTATTCTGCGTTTTTTCTTGTTACAGAAAGGAACACTGGTCTGCTAGCTAACAGCTGAAAACAAATGATTCACGGCGAAAATAAATAGGTTATTTCCGACGGAGTTCCCTCTGTGTTGAACGCCGGAGCATCTGTACAAAACCATTTATAGGAAAATGCGTTCCTGTTACAGATTCATTTCCATGAAAATCAAATTCATTTTTATTTGAAATGTTTTGCTCGCTTTGAAAAAGAGTCACAAGTTAACCATAGCTGAAGAAGTATTGAAATTCAGAGAGCTGTATGGAAAAGACAAAACATCACTTTAGTTGGGCTCGATTACGAGCCGCTGTTCGGGAAATGAGCCCGCGCTCCTTCCCCTTCTCGGGGAGGGTAGACCAGACACGAGAGAGCGGCGGAAATCGAGCCTACACTTCAGTCGCTTCTTTCATTGAGTACAATACATGTTTAAATTTTGCATTGGGTTCCATTAGTCTTTCCTGTTGAATCAAAATCCTCCAATCACAGCCTGGCGCTTGATAATTGAACACTTTGCCAGACGTTGGTGAGCTGTGATTGGTGGAATGAGAATAGCAGGAGTGCTGTTATAACATCATAGGTAGTAAGTTCGTCCGGTTGCCTTGAAGTTTATCACTTGTCTATTCCTCTTGATGAGTGTGTTCCCTTTCTTTAAACTAGAACTCCAATGACATTTTTGAAGCTTGTTCAAAACGTTTGAAATTCAGTAGCCAGTGATGTAACTGAAGTCAGCTGGTTCTGCAACCTCATGATTTAGTAGTAGTTATTGAAATATGCTGTAATTAGGCTACTACATAAACACAATCGATGTTTAATGGCCTATATAAAGACTGCCCAGTAGACGCAACTCTTTTTTTCTCGCTTCGCTTCCAATTTTTTGAGGTCATTATTTTTTTTTCGCTTTTCAAACCGACGCGGAAAGATACAAACAGATTGCAGATCTACTGCGACAAGTCTCATGTCCTTAACGACTACATGTAAAAGTTGCAATTTTATTTTTCCCCTTCCTGCAGACTATCAGAAAACAGACGAGCAAAGAGAGAGAGAAATGGAACTGATAGAGCAGCTTGTGTCTGTCGTGAACAAGAGAGACCAGCTGGTACAGTTCGAGGACTCGCAACTTCAACAGTAAGTCGCTGAATGTTTGTAATGATCTTCTTTAATATGGACAGCAAAGAGGCAAACTTGGGTGTCCGTATTATAGAAGAAGAGATAATGTGATTGCTGGTTTCTCAAGGACAGGGTGAACTAATTTGTTCGACTGTATTTTTGACGGTTCACATTAAACTTCTCGATTCATTTGATGGAGGTCACTGAAGAAAAGCGGTTACCTCTAAGCTCACTTGTGAAGTGTCAAGGATACAACATGCAACATTTATCATATTACGGGTGCGGAGCAAAGCGAAAACCTTACGAAGGGGTTTTATGTATGTATGTACCCATGACCTCGTGGGTTTAGAATTTGATGCATTTCCACGCCCGTCACATAGTGAACTTATCTCTCCTAATTAAGTATTTGTTTACTTTTTTATTCAGGGCAGAGAAGGATGCCCTTCATGTGGAGAAAGTGATCAACAGTGCAAGGATGCCGAAAGACAGGAATGCGGAATGTGTCCTACAGTAAAGTTGAATTTTTTCATGTGTTTCCTCGTTCTCTCTCTCCAAGTCATCAAGAGGAGACCTCATCTTTGATTACACAACGACTTTACTGTGAAGAACAGCTATACTACACCCTCAAAGGCTAACCTAAATAAACAGACGTGTCTCTCCGCACCTTTCTTTCGCCCCCTCTGAAGAGATTCCTGGTTTCTGTTGTGAATAAGTGAGAACAGGTGGTGCTGTTTGAGGCCGGAGTCGTAACTTTAACATTAAGCTCTTGGGATCCACTTGCTATTTTGGATTGGTTACAATTTCCGCGCGGGTATTCAACGCCGTGCGAGAGAAGACACAAAGTCGACCGACCCACGGTTTTACAAGCTGGAGACGAAAACAACGTGTGAACAGAGACAAAAGATTATCTAGGCTACTTGAAACCACATGAGGAGATGGAAGTCGCTTCTGCCGTTGATTTGAAAGCATGTTTATCCGCTGGTGTGCGACTGTCACTTTAAATGAATTCTGTTTTGCAGAAAGCAAATTGAGAAGCATTTGCCCTATTTTCGTGGATGAATTCACCTGTAAAACAGCTAGTTAAACCGTTACTATTTAACAACAAATGAAAGCTAGAGTCGTTTTATTTTTATAGTAACACCGCATAAAGGACAGTTTGATCTCCTCTCGGCACAAGCCAGAATGACCAAAGGTACCATAATTTCTTTTATTTATGAGATATACGAGACACTAAACGTGCTTTGATTGGTTGACCAAAAAAAAATGACGTTTATTTAGTTAAAAGACAGAGTCTTAAGGCATAGAACCTTCCTTTCCTTTCTTAGAAGCGTGGAATTTGAAGCCGGAAGAAAGTCTGTAATTAAAAAATAAAAATACATCATTCGGCCTACTTTGACTACTTAGGCAAGATGACCGCCGTTAACATAGTTTTGATCAGTTCAGTTTATGTCACTCGAGTTACAGCAATAAATGTAAATTAACACAGAACTAGTAGACAGTTATTCTTATGAGCCGTTGAAGAAGAAGGATATAATGTAATTGTCGTTCTGACTTCCCTACTAAGTCTTTTTCGTAGCCGTATCTTGAGCCGTCACGCTATGCTTCTAGTAAGGTCAAACGTTGCGTGACTGGAAACTTTGTGTGAATACTAAAGCAACATCTACGAAGAAGACAAGGCTACTTAGAAAATATGTTGAGTTATATTGAATGACCGGTTGTTGTTTAGACTCTTTAGACAGCAGTTCCGCTATATTAAATTAAAAGAAAAATTACAGTAACGATGTCGAATCAGATTCGATGGTGAATAGGGCGTTTTGGATCAAAATTAAATATCGAGGCATTTTAAAAGGAAATTGCCAATTGCTTGTAACAATTGCAGTATTCGTTCAAGTTAAAATACGGAAGTTCAATTAAAGAAAATGAATTTTTGGAGATTGGTTCTCTCGTGTTTTGTCCTGCGCGCTAGACTTGAATGAGCAAACAATACTTCCCTGTTTAAGGTGGCCGAACACAGTTTTCAAGTGGCTTTGCCTAATTCACCATAACTTTTAAACTATTTATGCTTTGGCGCCCATTTTTTAATAATAATAATATAATAATAAAACGATCTTTAAGGAGGAAGCACCCGTCACGTAAATACGTGGTTTTCAGGGAGGTCCTCCTAGGCAACCCACAGCCCGCACTCGGTGATAAAAACATGAATTTCACACATTTTCGGTCTTGTTTATTTTTTATCAAAATTTTACTTGAACATTACCTATGGCTAGCTTTATTTCTAACCATTTCTGCCCATTTCTAACCATTTCTAAGCTGTTTTGTTTATTCGTTAAATATTTTAAAATTCGCAACCTTTTCGCTGCAGGACATACGGCTAGTGTTAATGCTATTACACTCGTTTTCACAATTTTCAGTTTAGGACCATACGCATGTTCGAGGACAGGGCTTGTCTTTGGAGACCTGGGTCTCATCGACTATGCTCAATAGTCCTTATCACTGTTAACTCTGTTCATTTGCATTACAATGAAATCTAGCATGTATGTGTGGCAATTTCGGGCTATTTTGTAGTTTTAGCCCGAAATTGCCTCGCATCCAGGTTGGAATACATTGTAATGCAACCGTGAAAATGGCTATCAGCCGATCAGTCTTCTAATATGACTGCCATTACGTTTCATTTACTACCTATTCTGTTGTAGATTGTGTGCAGCCTTGCAGTGTGTGATGTAGCAGAATCGCTGCGGCTTTTTGTTTCCGAAGTGTCTGTAAAGAGGATTTAGTAATTAAAAGTTTTAGTTGCACCGGCGCACAACCCGGGGGGTAGTCCCTATAATGGCCTATATGGGGAGGCTCCGCCCGAAAGGGGTACGTAGGCCTTTTTCAGGCTTTAGGTATATAAAAGGGCGGAATTTCACAAGTTGAGGAATATAAAAGGGTAGCGAAATCAGTCATTTAGGTATCTGAAAGAGCTTTTAATTATTGCCCCCGCAGGGTTTTTGGCCCCAGAGGGCCAAAAACCCGAGGAGGCACCTTAGGACTCCCCGCGTAATAGAGAGAGAAGAAGAGAGAATGTAGGTATTTCCGGTATATAGCCGCAAAAAATCTCGATTTGATCGCTTGCACGCCCGCAAGGGATCGACGTTTTTCCCGCAAACGCTCATGGGAGGCCAGCAAAGGGAGCGAGGCGCGAGGACTTGCGGGATCGGCGTCTTTGCCACGAGCTTTGTCCTTGGTTTAGATCTCGAGTTCAAGCGTCCCTGAAAAGCGATTGTATTTGCCGGCCTCCATTACTATTTCAGCGCGATCAAATAAGTTCGCTTCGAAATGGCCGAGATTATGATCTAAAACAAATTGAAAACGCTTTCAGAGATCCTGAAGATGGATTTTGGGGAAAAACAGCTCAGAGAGCCCTGAAGTATACTAGATCGAAATTCGAGGCCAGTGTGGTTCATTTACGACTAAATAGCTAAATCAGCATAGTACCTTCCGATCGTCAGAATTACCCAAGGATAACAACAAGGTAACAGGCCTGCGCGACTCCCATTCACGTGTAGTAGCCGCTTAGGAAGTTTTGCCCCATTTGTATGGTACGATCGGAGGATCTTTGAATATTTCGCTAAGCACTAATCCTGTGTTTTCAGGTAGACATTTCGTCAGAGTAAAGCCGTTAGAGGTCATATTTCTGTGTGGCTTCCGCTGTTATCCGCTTGTAATTTGCAGAGTTTGACACCTCTGTTTTTTTGCCAGTTTTTTTCTCTTGATATTGCAAGATATGTTTTATGTTCTCTCAAATGTTAGCTCTGGAGGAATAAACTTTGAAATATTCCTTTGGCATCTCGTTTATTTGGATGGCTTATTTTCACTGAGTAATCTTACGGCAGGGATCCAAATGTAAATGTTTTGCGGCGTTTTCATTGAGGACAAAAAGCTTGACTCTAATTTGCATATATGGCGACTGTAACGCGATGCTTTCGTTTACATTTCACTTCTGTTGTGCTTTCGAGATACGTTCGCTCGTACACTCTTTTCTTTTCTAAGGATGTTATTTTTCCGGCCCAGACTGAATATTCTTATTTTTCTGCCGATTTTAGGCTGAAAATATTGTTGTATTATTCTTACATTATAGCTTATGGCATTTTCGTTTTATTTAGAATTTATTAGGCTATCAAGTACAAGTGTTTGGTTTCTGGATCTGGATCGCGTTCAGCACATTGTGCATGTGCTCTGGACACCACTTTTCGTAGCGAGGCCAAGATGTCACGTCAAAATATATTCTTATATAAAAAAGAATTCATATCAAGACAATTGGTTTTTTTTTAGTATCTGACTAGAACAATAACGTTCAATATTATTGTTTCAATGAGCAGAAATAAAAGAAAGCGGGGGCAGCTTTAGTGATAACTATTACTAGTAATATTTTAATAATATACATGAAAAAATTACCCGATTCTGATTGGCTGAGAGCAGTGCAGTTCAAGAGGCTCGTGCAATTTCAGCTTTTTGAAAAACTCACGCGTGCAAATTAATTCCAAATTGAACTCGAAACCGTATGATTACCTATACAAATATCACCTATATGTACATTGGTGTGGCACGCAAATTCATCAAGGTAAAGATACTGAGGGAATTTTTTAAAGAAAAAATCATCACCAGCAAAAAACTGCCTAAATGCGTTTGTCTTCCGTCGTCTTCGAGCCCGAATCCGACGACACCTTGTATTATCAACGGCACATAAGACGCGACACTCATGAAAGTCACAATAAGGATTGTGTACAAAGCCTTACGTCGAATTCTTGCCATTGGCGAGTTTCCAT
This sequence comes from Platygyra sinensis, assembly GCA_019787425.1. Lineage (NCBI taxonomy): Eukaryota > Metazoa > Cnidaria > Anthozoa > Scleractinia > Merulinidae > Platygyra > Platygyra sinensis. Next base: position 117,552 of record JAHPZR010003336.1, on the reverse strand, counting down.
TTTGGCCCTGTGCAGGTAAAACATGTGCAGTTCCTCGAAGTCTTGCGAAAGACAAAATGGCAAAGATAATGATCAAAAAAATACAGGCATAGACAACGAGTCGCAAGAGAAATGAAGGTAAAGTTCGAGAATAGGCACGTCTATAGGTAACGACTGCTACATTGCCTAGATCTATTTTGTAAAGTGGAAAATACAAGAGCAGCGTTAGTGAAACATTAACTATCCACTTGACTACAATAACAACGAGCAGTTTTGTTTTCGACTTCTTTGCCTTGTAAAGGACAGGCCAGCACACCGCCAAATATCTGTCAATCATCTGCAGTGTCATGGTGGTGAGGGAAAGAAGAGAGAACAAGGCGTGAAGCAGTGACACAGTCCACGCAAATGTCCTGTTACGAAAAATGGAGTAGTTCAACACGACGGAACAGATGGCTAAAGGAATGTTGACGATGCTGTTGAAGAAATCAACGAACGACAAGTCGACAATCAGATAATTTGGCACGTTTCGAAGCGTTTTGTGACGGATAAACAAGAAGATGACCAAACCATTTCCAACAATGGCCATTAACGCGAGTAGAACGTACAGGCTGAACTGCGAGAGGACCGCGTACAAACTGCTACCATGAATAGTCCCAGTGTAATTACTGTTGTTCGCTGGCAATGAAACCATTCTGAATCTAGAGACGCTGATGTTAGCTTTTAAGGGTGAGAGATGACTGCGTTTAGAGCGGGGATCGACAAAGTAAAGCCTAGAAGATGCGTTGAAACGACTTGAACAATTACGTCCAGCTTACAGACAAAGAAATTTCATTTCAAGGAAAGCTACCGTTTAGCAGATGTTTTAAATTCTAACTGCTACACTTTCCTTAGTAATATACCTTACCTTGGATTTCGCGGTGTAATTAGTAGTACATTTATGATTCTTTTGAGAGATAAAAGATAGGAAATCCTTCAAAACGTACATTGAATCAATTATGAACGCAGTCTGGAACGGTAATGATGTTACTGACAATGAGTCCAGGATATTAAAAAACCAAAGAAATTTCACCTAATGTAAGCAAGGGCCGAGTTCATACTAAAGACGAAGAAACCTGTACAAGACAGGTTTCCCGTTAGTGACGAATTTCTCGTCCTAATGTGAAAACTCGAAGGAACGAGTTGCTTAGGAGAAACTTGTCCAAATTTACACGCCTGTTTTCCGTCTGGGTCGAGGAGTTTTGGCTTCTAGATCTTCTAGACGAGAGAGCCGCCGAGACGTGCTACGAAGTCACAAGCAACCGGTTTTCTGGCGACGTTTAGGGAAAATATTTCAAGGAAAGACGTCCTTAGCAAGTGAAATGATCACCGGGATCAAGGGGACGAGTTGAAAAAACAAACAAACTGAAAAACCAAAGAGACTCCAGGTAACCGTGCTTAGATTCGACTCAGACCCTAAGCAGGTCAGCCGAAAAGACGCTTAGTTTTTAGAAAGGTTCATTCTCTTTGTCTGCACGCCACTCTTTTTTTAAAGAAAGTCATCCTGCTTGGTGGCATTAAAGACTCCCAGCATCTTTCTCAGTTTGCAAAACTAGACGCCGGTTGGTTATACAACGCAGAACGGAAATATGGCACTGACCCAGGTTCATGTCCTTGTACGGGACCACGTGATGCGAATCAAGCAGTAACAACTGTTGATAACAGGCAGCGTACTAAATCACCTGGGATCTAAGAACAATTCGAACATTCCTCCAGCTTCTTTTTGATATATGACACCGCTAAGCCGAAAAATAGCGTATTGAGGTTTGAACGAAGGCCGGTAAAATATTATAGTAAATCGCTATCGACCAATTGAAGTACGAGAAGCCGAATTCGTAAATCACGAGCCGCAGTCGTGTGATTTACGAATTCATTCTTCGAGTGTTCTACCAACAATTTAAGCGGTTTATCAACCTATAAACCATAGAAACTTGTGCTATTTTGCTTTTATATAATAATCCAGAAGACCCGCAATTTTTCTGAGTTTACCGGCACATATAAACCATAGCTGATAGACCAATATTATATAAAGTAAGTTGTTCAAACGACGGCAAACTATTAAAAAGTAAGCATTTCTAACAGTTCACTAACCTTCCATCTCTAAAAGGGCTCGTAACTCTCGCTGAAGCATATTGTGACTTCTTTCCAAGTCTTGTTCGTTCTTACTGCGATAAGACATACAAGGTAGATGAGAATCTTTTCTTTGCAGCATGACCTCAAACTTAAGAGAATATTACCAACCTGCTAGACCTTACGCAGTCCGTTTATCGGAGGAAAGTCGCGCAAGAACTAGAAACGAAGCGAGAAATTAAAAATTATTTTCCCCGCACCCCTTTACTGTTTTCGCGCGGCTTTCTAGCTCATACTTTGGCAAGTAGTAAAAATACAGCCTGCCTATACTGTCCCTGGCTTGAGAGTAAAGCAGTTTAAAAATCAAAAGTAAACTTACAGTAAATTCAGTTCACCCTGTTTTCTGACCAGTTCGTTTTTCTTGTTCACCAGTAAGAACCAGTCCTGCATCAGTTTCTCCTGTTCGTCTTCACAACCTGTGTTACACAAGGTAAAAAATAAAGTCTGCGTATGACTGAGCCAAATAGCCCATCAGGCCGGAGCTTATCCCGGTTTCTGTAGAACGAAGGGACTAGGAGTATTTCTACTCCGCCCTGGATGGGATGCTAGTCCATCACAGGGTTACTCCCAGCACTGATTAAATTCACCGGCGCCCAGTTTTACACCTGGGTGGAGAGAGGCACTGTGAGAGTTAAGACTAAAGAGTCTTGCCCAAAAACGCAACACAACATTCCCGCCTGACGAGGCCACCGTGCCTCTCATCTGTGTCATCTGCGTGCTTCTGTTAAGTGCTTTCCGCATGACTTTGAAAACTCAATATAGCCTGCGTGGCAGGCCGTAGAAAGGGAGGGAGGAAAGTCAAAATGAGCTCGGGAGTACCCTTTCCCTCCCCTTCGGACGCCTGCCACGCAAGCTAAACTCAATATAACTAATTAATTGATGCAGTGGCATTCTCCACCCACTTTGGAAACCACTCTGCTTGTCCTCCCTTAAATTGAAACCCAAGAAAAGTTGTTTTGGTCAATAAGACCAGTTTTTGGCGGCACATCAACGATCAGACCAACAGATGATTGCACAATACAGTGTAAGTATTCCTGTACCATGCTAAAGTTCTTGATAAACCACATCTTCACGTGTTTAAGACGGCTATTACACCGCTTGCCCAACTAACCATGAGATGCTTACACCACTAAATTTTATGATACGAAACTAACCTTTACACTCCATTGCTCGACGAAGCTCAGTTTCAAGTTTTTCACCGACTTTGTCCAAAGCTTCTTGCTGTTCTTCAAGTACTTTTAACTCTTGGCGGACGTAGTCAGAAGGGTCTTGAAACTCCTACAAAACAAAATGATTTGTTTAATTGTTGAAATTTTAACAAAGCACATTTCAGCGAGCGGGTTATGAGAAACAATGAACACTGACTTGATCATCTTACCAGGGCAGAGACGTTAATTTGAAAAACGAAAACAGAATACTAGCAAATGTGTAATTAATTGCCTGTCTTACTTTTTTAAACTCAATGTACCAAGTGACATTACTATTCTTAACTTTGTGAATTAAGTTATTTATTTTTCTTACTCTTTGTTTGTCAGGGCTCTCATTGATAGCAGGTCTGTTGTATACCGTGACAGTATATGTCCTGAAGGGACTACCCTCTTCAAAGAAAGGCGTTCACTTCACTTCACTTCACATCACATCACAGCCACTGGGAATTTTTGGTCAGCTGACAATGACTTCAATTACAAAGACGAAATTTGCAACAGCTAGGACAAAAACCTATATTTGGAAGATTCGATATTTCAGCTTCAAGTGCCATAACCCTGTGAAAAAGGTTACGCCGGATTAGAGACAAACAAACTAAACACAAAAACAACTTACTTGCGTTAGGTCCTCGGAGTCCTGGTCTTCGCCATTCATTATCGAGTCTTCATTCTATAACAAAAACAAAATAAAGTTAAGATTCTAAACAAAACGAGGATAGAGCGTATGCTAGTTAAAGATATCACGAGGGACTAGTCATAAAAGAGCTATTCCTTCTTAAATAGAGCCGAATGACAATCACCACATAACAATTTGACATCACAAAGCCATTAAAGATATTAAACTAAATATACTGGCGCTACAGGAGTATAAATTGCGGAAAGCGAAAACAGAACCGACAAATGAAGGAAATATAGATTAGTCCAATCATTCCTACCTTAGCTGGACCGTCTGTCGTGTCACCTGTAAAGCCAACAGAAAAGTTAACAACTCACTTTAGGAAGATGATCAGCATAATGAACAACGAAAATTCTCAAATAAAACAAATTACAAGGTACCAAATGAGGAAAAAAAAAGCAGAGAAGCAACGCTTGCCTCCGTCCTTCATATATTCCCTTAATTAGCTAGCTACATGTGTAACAGCCGTTTCCAGGTTCATAGGTTGATCTGTATCTATATCGACAAACGATTTGAACAATTCTGCCTCGCAGAGGAATCTCTGATATCTTCAGTGAAAACCTAACGGCCTAAATCAAACAAATACAAATGAAATGAAAAGAAAACATTTAGCAGTCGTAGTCGATATTGACAGAAGTCACACTCCACGGCTTGACCTGAGTCAGAAACCTGTAAGACGCTTTCAATGAAAGGCCTGTTTATAGTTCATGACCAGAACATGAAGTTAGGAGAAATGACCAGGCATCATCCCAGCACTCTATAGTCACGCATTTTGTGCTTAATTTTCTGACTTTTTGACTTAATTGTCTCACCTTTTCCTGTTTCCGCGTTGCCCTGTTCATCACTTTGCTGCGTTCGCCGGACGGGTGGTACCTCAAACACGTCAAAGTTCATTTTTCTACTCTCTACATAATCCCGCAGACCCGCGTTCGGCCCGCGTGATTTAGGCCGTGTCGCAGGCGTGGGGCTTGCGCTACCTTTCACACCATTTACCGCTGGGTATTTTGAAGATTTTGAGTCAGAAATTTTCCTCTTTCCTTCCTCTGACGCACCGGTACTCCACGCTTGCACTGTATCTGTTTCCTGATCGACATTTTCAGAAGTACTCGGTTTTTTCTCTTTTTTGCCTTGGTTCAAAATCTGCCTTATTCGCTGTAGTTCGTCGCTCTCTTTGAAGCCTGCCTGGTCAGTGGGAGACTTGGCGTCCTTCTCTGTGGATAACTTTCGTTTTTGTGACTCATTTTCTTTATCTTTGAGTTTTAAAGGACGATGCTGTAAATTCTTGTTCCCGACAGGTTTCTGATCAGTGCTGGTAGCCTCAGAATTAGGCGCATCACTACCGACTTCCAGATCCTTTCGCTCAGTTCTTGTTTGTTCCTGTGAGTCAGTCGCCTTTTGAGCCTTCTCTCTCGCAATTGCATTTTGGACCATCACGTGCGCTTTCTCGGTGGCCTTTTTCCTTTTTTGTAGTTCTTCCTACAGTCAAAAAGCAAAATAGAGCAGCTCATTTAACAACGCGACCATGAAACAGGTTCTCTTAACTGCTTACAAGGTTCTTGAGCGAGAATAAAGCCCATATTAGTGCGATGTTTGTCAGTCTTCCGAAAGTAAAGGAGAATGTCTCAGAATTTACAACACCGTTAGTTCTCGTCGCTCAATTGAACGCTTCTACGAGGATTTTCGACTATCAAGAAAAGACTACATACATTGTAGGCCACTTAACCACCCCTCACCCCAGTCCACTACTTTTACTCCCATGTATAACTATCATCACAGTTTGCAGATATATGGGAAGGATAACTGAAATTGCGTTCTCTCTTGATTTGTCAGTTTTTCGGTTGAAGGAACGCGAACTAACCTTTCGTTGTTTCAGAGCTTCTTTCTTTCTCATACCATCCTGTTCATCAACCTAACATAAGTACATGCAATTAATTAGTTTAGATCCATGTGATTTAGACATTGCAACGCAACACAACATAGCTAAATGTGAACTAGCAACAATCTAACTTCCGTCACTGAAAAACCTTTTTTCAATTGGCTATCTCGTTACCTTAGCCTTTTCTTGTGTACCAACTTCGCTTCGTGTTGAGCCTGTGGTCGCTTTATCGGCGGCTGTTTTGGTGATTTCCGCCACTCGTTGCCTGGGCAACGCACCGCTAGCCCCAGCCTTTTTGCGTGCGTCCATCAGTACTTGACGCGCAAGAAGCTTTATATCAGCCTGATTAGCCCCGTCACTGCTGGAAACTTTATGAGCTGTCCCAGGAGATTTGCTACCACTGCTGTCAGATTTTTCATTGCCTTCGCCTGTGGCGGGAGATCTTTTTCTACTTGGTGAAGATTCTGCACTGGAGCTAGCCGCTGGTCTGTCGTTGTCACCAGTGGCGGCTCTGTCCGTTGACTCGCCGCTTCTCCACTCGTCAAAAGAAGGGATAAGGGGCGGTCGTCTTGGTGGAGGAGGGGTGGCTCTTTTCGGGCCTTTTTTAGCGGGAGAGGTCTGAGGGCTGGCTTGTTCAACAGTTCCTGGTGTTGCTGGTTTTGTCGCTCGCCGTCGTCTCTATAAAATTAGGTCAAAACAGGGATTGTTTGAGAGAGGCCACAGCATGTAATAATCGATATTTCAACTTTAGTTGCCGCAGTTTGATTTTTTGGGGAATGGGGTGGAGGAAGGGGGAAATAGCTTTAAGAGTCCGGTTGAAGCATCTTACAATAGGAGACTTTCCTCTAACAGAACAACTCACCCAGGTGTATACATAGACATCATCAGATTACTGTCTACTTAAACCTAACAGAATGCTCCAGAGGGAAGGAGGGGGACAACGGACATCTTAGTATCCCACCTAGCAGTAGTTCATGGTACAGAAACTACATTAGGTAGATTTAAGTACCAAGGTCCCTCAGATTCGAGATCTGCATGTAATGAATTCAAATAATCATCGAGGTAATGTGCTGAGGAAGTATGGACTGTATTTGAATCCGCATTAGAAAAAGTAAGGTACAACCCTTATACATCAAACTCGATCGCTGTATCCTATATTCATCCGCGTGCACGTGAGAAAATTCAGTCAGTGTTTTAACTGGTGGCACGGCTGTTTCTAAAAGGTTTGAACGTTCCATGAAAAGATATTTCGATGCGAGTTTGCTTTAGTGGGGTTACTCGGAGGACCGGCAAAAAAATCGATTTTTCTTTTATTTCGCCACAAGGAGGATTGGACCCTATTCCCAGAATCCTTTGCTTCACAACTATATTATCAATTTTTGCAGCACGTGATCAGATCATTTCGCCATGGATTTCGTAGAGGTCACGTCTCAGACGGCTACAGCATTTGCTGATAGCAAGTTACTTTACCTGCACTGTGCCGATTTTAGAGCGACAGAAACCGTTTGTTTGAATGATTTTCATGTTTGGGAGTGTAATTGGTACTGGGGCATGTTAGTTTTCCTCGGAGGCTCGCGGAACGACGGATGTGCGCCTTCCTTAACCGAAGAAATCTAATGGACGACCTAAAAGATCGTCGTTCGCCCGTGTTGATCGAGGTCCTGAATAGCTGCTACATCAAGGTAAAGTTATTTAAATCCTGTCTTCGTTTTCTTATGGAACATTTTTGATATGCTATTCGCTGCAGCAGCGCCATTCAGAGCGTGATCCAATAAAAAAAACACAGGAACCGTTCGTCAAATGCAAGCATTGTTTTGTTTTCGTTCGCTAAATATTCCTTAGTTCTTATCGTGATCATAAGGTATATTTAACTTTTATTGTTACCAGCGACACATTGCTTGTCTTGCCTAGTCTTTTAGACGGTTTGTTCTCGAATGTGTGGAGCTCGTTGTAAAAATATACATGTTCGAATCAGAACTTAGAGCAAATGTGTGATTTTGCACACGAATGCACACATTTCGCACACAATTTCCTTCTTTTGGTATTCGTTCTGTTAAAAAAACCATTCACTGTAAATGGAGTACTTTAGCTTTTACTGTCACAAACGACTTTGGGCTGGTTTTTTGGTTCTATTAAATTTAATATTGCATGTGAGGTTATAAGCTGAAAATCTGTTGACAAAAGAAAATATTGAAAGAATATATTGTTTGTTTTAACAGTCCAACGACAGAACATTGACAGTAGTGGTGGAGTTTATAGTAGTTCCCAGCTCATACACTGTTAAGGCGAAACCAAGGCAGGATTATGAAGAAGAGGATCCTCTTCCCACCATTCCTTGGCTGGATGTTCTTGTGTGTAGTTGTAATTGTTCGTCTTTTCCAAGAATTGGAAATATTGTTGTAAATGCCAACAATGGTAACAAAGAAAACCCATATGAATTGGAGTTAAGTGATGACTGTGAATCAGAGGAAGCCATCCCTGGAGACATTGAGGTATCAATTCAAGAATCAGATAGTAATGAGCAGGATGATAATAGTAATAATTATGCTAGTGCTGCTGCCAATGATGACAATGATGATGGCAATCAATGTGTTGGAGACATTACTGAAAAGTTCACAGAATATTTCGCCCTCAAAGGTAGCAGCTACCATGAAGACTGTCAAAAAGCATTAAAGAGATGTAAACAGTTACAACTAAGCAAACAAGACATTGAAATGAGAGTGAACCCTGAGCCTATGAACATTCGGGATAAAAATTCCATTCTTGTAGAGGCCCATCTTGATGGTGAATGGTCATGAGTGGGCTACATACAAAAAGAAAAAACAGAAAAGTGACTGCAGCTATAAGGAACAATGAAATAGACAATGTGAGATTCAAGTCCATTGGATTTATGTTCATTCCAGATTTGAATGACTGGTTATATCAGCCTCGTATTTTGATCACAAAATCACATCGCTGGCTACCCACAGATGCTAACTACAAATACAATGACAATTTAGATTAACTCTTTATTTAATATCTATACTGAAGCCATTGAAAGTTTTATTTATTGATGTCTCGAAATGTGCAATGCTAAATAGCTTTTACCAAGAATCATCCATACCTTTTTATCCAAAAATTTAAAAACAATTGTGTAAATTCATTGAAATATTTTTTTTTGATTCGTTCAGCCCCTGAAATGTGACCCATCCAGTGACACATCCCCCTCACGCATTTTTTGTAACATTCATCAACTACTCTGTGATGAACACACCCCCAGCCCCACCCCCCTTCCAGGCTAAATTCCATGCAAGGGGTTTTACATACAATGGTTGATTTTTGAAATTAGAATGGTTTTGTCATATTGCTGCTCATGAGTCGTGGGACACAAGGCATATATATTTAGTAAAATAATAAAAGACCCAATAGTATTCAGAATGGAACAATGCCTTTCAAAAACTCCCTTGGTGCAATAACCGAACCTAATTGGTTGTTGGGAGACGGGGGAGCAGGGAAGTTTCTGTATTTGCGCATTTCATACTGAAAAAAGTAAAAACACATTTAGTGATTGCAACTCAAACTTTAATGAATAAATACGTAACAATAAAAAACTATTACATTGTTTAATCAGTATAACTTTGCTTACATTGAAAGAAATTATCTAGCTATATTTTGATGTATGACCTCTCTAAACAACATTCATGATGGCTAAAAAGTTTCAACAATAACCCTGAAAAGTAAAGGTTTATTTACACATCTGAATATAACTCTAGAGGTTAAAACAAGATACAGTGAAGTGATCACTTTCATACCCAAAACTTGATTTTCTTGTCCAGTAAAAGAATGGCTCAGAACTTTCACAATTCCCCCTGACATTTCATTGTATTTTACAGTATTTACATGTTAAAATTGTGGAAAAATATTTTTTTCTTTCCATGATTTTTACATTTTTATTGTTAAATAATATTGTTTACCTTTATGACTGCACAAGCCATTAAGGAGAAGAATGATCCAATTCAAACAATTTATCAAATGATAATAATAAAAAGAATATTTGCCTGGCAAATATGAGAGTCATTTTGAGAGGCAGAGACCGAATAATTTAACGATTTCCTTGAACTAGAACCATGGCGTTCAGGACGATTTCTTTTCTTGTCGCTTGGCGTTTGGCCACTCGTCACGTGGCATAATTTCCACAATTTTTTCTGGAAGTTTGGAGAGGCCCCTCCTCAGGGTTTGATGGGGAACTTTCTGTGGCTGGAGAGCTGGCCAGATAGGAATCCACAGTTATACCAAAAGCATCTTCTGCCTCATCTATGGTTACAAATTTTTTCCTCAAATAGTTCACTACTCTCTGCCTGACAGACTGCGCTGTTAAGAGAATAAAGAAACTTAATTTAAAATGTCAAAGATGCAACACAAATTAGAATCGTGTGCTACTGAACTGCTTTCCCACAGGCCACACTACTATGCCGAGGCATTCACAGATAATTTTAACCAAAACTTTAGCTTTGGCTCAAAGACAAAGAAAAGCTACAAAAAATTATGATAATCATGCATTGATTGCCAATAATCTACTGTATGTTTGCTCTTATTAATACCTCAAATGCCTCAAATGCTACAGTGTAAACAACAGCAACAACAACATTCTTTTTAGCATAAAGACTGAAGGCAAAATAGTCAATAAATATATATAATTTGCATCTTTGTTTCTAATTCTCCATTATATTTGTACATATCATGTTTATTCAAGTGTTTATATAAAAACGATTGTGAGATACAAAATGCTTAAACTAAACAAAACGTAAAGCGGCCATTCGATTGATAACGAAGCAGCGAGCGCGCCAATTTTCATACAGAGCATACATTTCACAGTTCGTTGAGTGCAAACAAAGGGATTTTCAATGGCTTGAAATCGGGTCAATACAAAGCGACCTTAGGCGACCTTTGTATACATTTCACTCATAACTTATTCTTCTTTCACGTGATAGCACTTGGAAGGAAAGGCCTCCACGAAAAAGTGACGATTTGAAGGTTTTAAAATAAGCGTTTTTGGCGATAAATGGCGCGCCAAATATCACGAACAAATTACGTACAACGAACTACATTTAATCAGGCTTTCAAATGTTATTATGCTCCAAAAAAACAACAAACACAATAAAGAAGTGACAAAGAATTATACCTTACCATTTTTGGATCCATTTCATTCCGCATTGACGTACAAAACAGGTCCTGAAATCTCTCAAAATCGACTCCCCGATAAAACGTGATCGAAAATGTTGCGAAATGATATAAATCCCGTCGCGCAAAGCCTCTGGGAAGAGGTTCCAATCCTCCTTGCTGACGTCTGCCTCCACTCTCTCGTTTGCGTGCTAATAATTGAAGAAAAACTGACCCAGCACCCGCATTGCTAGGCAATTTTTTCAGATAAAAAAAAAAAAAACAGTTAATGTTTTCAAAACCATGGAGAAACCAGTGAGATCGATATTGCGGCCCAGTCGTCTAACCTTTAAATCTGTAACGCGTCACGCCTTCCGAAAACGAGAAAATCGATGTAAAAAGGACATTTGCAGTAGTACGTCCCAAAATTAAATTTCGGTTAAAGCTTCGCTCACTGTTAACTTGCAGTTTGCTCTACATAAAAACAAAAAAGGTAGCGAACTGAGGATCCACTTTGTTTTTGCAGCGTGACGTTAAAAATAGATTTTTTGCGGGAAAATTTAGTCTTGATAATGGCATAAATTTGGCGAGTTTGAAATGTTTCCATAAGTTATATCCCGATGTCACAGCTTAAATATTCTATTTTGCAGTCCAGCTAACTATTTTGTGCAGATCTTTCAGCAAATCATGGATAACAAGCGCAGAAAGTCGGAATAAGGTGATATTCTTCGCTAAAAATTTGGCGGGAAATATGTTTGACCAATGATTTTTTTTGGACTTTGCGAGACCAATTACTCCAATTTGCTTGTAGATACCAATTTTAACTAAACTGAATATTGATCTTAGTGTAAAAGACTATAAAAAAATCGTGTTTTTTGCGGAAATAAACTGCCGCACTTTTGAAAAACGACTCGCTGAAAATGGCTAAAATTTAGGTCACGCTCCTTAAAGTGTCTATACCGCCAACAGGGTTTTTATAGTTATGGTAGCTCTATACTGTGTAAAAAGGTATTCTAAGAAAAAAATTGGATTCTGAGATTTTAACGCCCTAATATATCGCCTTAAAGTTCCCTCTTCAGCCACGCCCAATGAAGTTGACCGTGAGTCAGTGCAGAAAAGAGCCTGGGTTTCTGAATGGGTCGTGACGTCAAGTCAGGAATCACGAGATCCTTCTAGTTTAGGTAATTGTTGTTTCAGTAGTGGTGAGGAGTTTTCCTCGCCAAAAAACAAACAAATCGAAGTTTGCGAAGCAATGCGGTCGTCAAGCAAGCAAAATAAAAGCATAAAGCTTCGAGATATTCCTGAAGTGACGTCATTCGTCACCAATCTAACATTACGCGGTCATCTTCATTGGGCGTGGCCAAGGCGGGAAACTTAAAGCTTGATTTTATGGCAAAAAGCATCGGAATTCACTTTTTTGGGTTTGAAGACATTTTTAGATGTTATAGAGATGATGAAAACCTAAAATAAGTTTTTGGCGGTATAGACACTTTAACGATTCGGCAATGATATTTGGCACCTCGTGAAAACCGTAGAATTAAAGTGAAAAAATCCAAATATATCTCAGTCAACTAATAAGGGGCCAAATATTATCGCACGAAAATAAGAGTTTCTGGAATATGTACGTATAAGTATCTTTTCGGCTCACCTAAAGCTGCTCGAAATTTCGGCCATTTTAGACCGCTTAAGAGGCCAAAATCATGATGAGGTGATATCTCGAAGAAAAACAAACGCCTACCTCGGCAAATATCATGGTTGTTAATCTTTTCGGATAACTTTTATACGGTGAAAAGATGAAGGTAAACGGCCGACCTCGATCTTTTGGTTCTGCCCGGTTCTCTCCGACAATGACACTGAAGTCCAAATATACCGAGGAAATCAAATTCAAGAAGACTTTTTCAGGTTCCTTTTGATTATCTGGTCACAGGCACTTGCCTATTGTTTGCGTTTTCTAGCAGGTTAGTGTTGTGATTATGACGATTTTGACAGCGTTAGTGCCTAACGCTGATGTAAAGCCCGAAAATAATTTTTATACCAGGTTTTACACTGACGTTTTGTCTTTCGAAGCGTCAAAATCTTAGGTGTTTTGGTGTTTTACCGGGTAGCGAATTTGCCGATTGAAAAAGTGTTCATAATTAAGAATTTTTAGGAAGTGAATTTTAATGATTTTAAGCGGGTCGTCGTTGCCTTGAAACTTAACCAACAGAAGTATAATTTGGCTCAAAAGACTTGTTAACTCCTCAGAAATAAATTTCCTTGCTCAAACAGGAGTATTATTTTGATGGGGATTAAACAGAGCGAAGTTTATGATAAGGTATTAGTCACTGAATTTTGCGTGTTTTTGACCAGACCTGGGACCGCAACGGATTTTTGATTTTTTAGCGGGTGTAAAAAAATATTTTAAGAAAAAAATCACACCACGTTTCTAGGCTTACCATAGGCTATCCCTGGGAAGAATATGAAAAATTTTGATTTTTCATCATGTGTCACGACTGGCTCGGTCCCAATGGACTTTCCCTCTTAATTCTTCGAGGGAAAATCGCTTTAAATGCTATACTGATTCAGTTTGCATTGCCTGTCATAATTTTATCTTGATAATGGAGTCATGACTACTGCGAAGGCAGGTGCACGATATACCAAGTGAAAAGCAGGTCTCGAGTTACGTCACAAAGAACACAACAATGATCCTTATCCCTTACACAATAACACAATAGACTTCACAAAATAGAGGGAGACAATAGTGCATATATTGACCTGGTATATCGAGCATCACCTACTGCGAAACGTCTGATTTCATCGTTCGCTTTTGCTGTTTTGTATTTAACGAAATCTCTCTTAATAGTAATGTTTAATATATGTGTCATCAATATTGTTGTTTGTATTTCTCGTCGTTTTCTTCCTTTCTTCGCAATTCAAAATAGTCAAAACTTTGTAGAAACCAAAAGCAGTTTATTCAGCATGGATGCACTCCCTTTAATGAGCTAATTAATAGGCTAATATAAGCTGGATAGGTAGGAGTAGGGTTAAGACTATAACAAGTTAAGACGCGCCGTTTTGGTCTGAAATAAGGTATTCATTATTAAAGTCCCACGTTGGGTATATGTTTTGTACTCCGGCCTGGAATTTGGAAAGTTATTTAGATGGAAATTTGATGCTTGATTTAAACTACGTAAATGGAAGACCATTTTGGTTAGCTAAGGTCATGTATTGTAGACGTGTGTACATTGCATAAAGTTTAAATGTAATAAGAAGTACGTTACCGCATTTTAAACAAAAGCTGATAAGGGATAAGTTTCCTCGAATTTAGGAAGAGAGTGAATACAATATCACCAGACACTGTCACCGATCTAAAAAGTCAACATATGTTTGTCCCCATTCTGGAATGACCTATTGCTAAGTATCCCACATCGGGAATGCATTTTACGAAACGCTAAGCATCGCCAACTATTTCGGCCAAGCGCCCGCGTAACGTAAGCGGTTTCTTAGAAATGTAATTCTCGAAATGGCGTGAAATTTTACAAAGAAAGGTATGGAGAGGTTTTCAATATTTCGGAAAAGCTGATTAAAAATTGCAGATGTAACATTTGCCGGACCGGGATGCCATTGTAACGACTGAACTGAAGTGATGACGATGCCGCCTAACAATAAAGATAACAATAAAAATATTTTTTTTTTATTATTATCATTTTTTTTTTCTCGCCGTATGGATTTCTAATGCATGTTATTGTTGGTATAAGAATTTGGCTTACGGCTCTTTCCAGAGGTCCAATAGGTCTTGCGTGTCAGGAATTGTTCTGAGAAAGTAAATCCATTTGTGCTTAAGACCAAATATGTATGCAGAATAACAGACTTGAGGTTCTGTTATAGCGATTTCGACGAGGTTGACTATTTCATCGACCCATTCTGTTACCTTTCCGTCGACATAGTCTTTTTGGTATTCCTGCGAGCCAATCACTGCGCCAAGATGTTTGTGGCCTTCCGTTGTAATGTTTATTGCTGTCGAGTGGAACAATTCTTTGGCTGACTCTTCTCTCTCAGGCTTTACAATAATCAAACACTTCGTGGCATTTGGGAAATACCCAAAATCAGGACCGATTGCAGTAAGAGTGTCCCACCATTTCGCAAGTATTCTTCGAAAGCCGTTAGCGTCGACTCCCCACGGGCCACCTGCGCCTTTGGTTCTCAAAGCAGCCTCTCTAATCATCTCTCCAGTAATCTGTAAGTATACATCTTCAGGCATCTCGTCCTCGATTGGTCCATTGGTTTCATAAAACGCCCCCACTGGTAGATTCATTCAGAAATAATAATAATAATAATAATAATAATAATGATGATGATGATGATGATGATGATGATGATGATGATAATAATAATAATAATTAAGACTTTATTAGTAGTACATCCACAAAGGTGGCTCTTCACCTACTAATATACTAACTACTAAACCTAATGTACAACAAAATTACAATCAAATATTATACAGAATAAAATTTTCGATTAGATGGGTTGTCTAAAATTCAATAACATGCATTAGAAATCCATACGGCGAGAAAAAAAAAATGATAATAATAAAAAAAAAATATTTTTATTGTTATCTTTATTGTTAGGCGGCATCGTCATCACTTCAGTTCAGTCGTTACAATGGCATCCCGGTCCGGCAAATGTTACATCTGCAATTTTTAATCAGCTTTTCCGAAATATTGAAAACCTCTCCATACCTTTCTTTGTAAAATTTCACGCCATTTCGAGAATTACATTTCTAAGAAACCGCTTACGTTACGCGGGCGCTTGGCCGAAATAGTTGGCGATGCTTAGCGTTTCGTAAAATGCATTCCCGATGTGGGATACTTAGCAATAGGTCATTCCAGAATGGGGACAAACATATGTTGACTTTTTAGATCGGTGACAGTGTCTGGTGATATTGTATTCACTCTCTTCCTAAATTCGAGGAAACTTATCCCTTATCAGCTTTTGTTTAAAATGCGGTAACGTACTTCTTATTACATTTAAACTTTATGCAATGTACACACGTCTACAATACATGACCTTAGCTAACCAAAATGGTCTTCCATTTACGTAGTTTAAATCAAGCATCAAATTTCCATCTAAATAACTTTCCAAATTCCAGGCCGGAGTACAAAACATATACCCAACGTGGGACTTTAATAATGAATACCTTATTTCAGACCAAAACGGCGCGTCTTAACTTGTTATAGTCTTAACCCTACTCCTACCTATCCAGCTTATATTAGCCTATTAATTAGCTCATTAAAGGGAGTGCATCCATGCTGAATAAACTGCTTTTGGTTTCTACAAAGTTTTGACTATTTTGAATTGCGAAGAAAGGAAGAAAACGACGAGAAATACAAACAACAATATTGATGACACATATATTAAACATTACTATTAAGAGAGATTTCGTTAAATACAAAACAGCAAAAGCGAACGATGAAATCAGACGTTTCGCAGTAGGTGATGCTCGATATACCAGGTCAATATATGCACTATTGTCTCCCTCTATTTTGTGAAGTCTATTGTGTTATTGTGTAAGGGATAAGGATCATTGTTGTGTTCTTTGTGACGTAACTCGAGACCTGCTTTTCACTTGGTATATCGTGCACCTGCCTTCGCAGTAGTCATGACTCCATTATCAAGATAAAATTATGACAGGCAATGCAAACTGAATCAGTATAGCATTTAAAGCGATTTTCCCTCGAAGAATTAAGAGGGAAAGTCCATTGGGACCGAGCCAGTCGTGACACATGATGAAAAATCAAAATTTTTCATATTCTTCCCAGGGATAGCCTATGGTAAGCCTAGAAACGTGGTGTGATTTTTTTCTTAAAATATTTTTTTACACCCGCTAAAAAATCAAAAATCCGTTGCGGTCCCAGGTCTGGTCAAAAACACGCAAAATTCAGTGACTAATACCTTATCATAAACTTCGCTCTGTTTAATCCCCATCAAAATAATACTCCTGTTTGAGCAAGGAAATTTATTTCTGAGGAGTTAACAAGTCTTTTGAGCCAAATTATACTTCTGTTGGTTAAGTTTCAAGGCAACGACGACCCGCTTAAAATCATTAAAATTCACTTCCTAAAAATTCTTAATTATGAACACTTTTTCAATCGGCAAATTCGCTACCCGGTAAAACACCAAAACACCTAAGATTTTGACGCTTCGAAAGACAAAACGTCAGTGTAAAACCTGGTATAAAAATTATTTTCGGGCTTTACATCAGCGTTAGGCACTAACGCTGTCAAAATCGTCATAATCACAACACTAACCTGCTAGAAAACGCAAACAATAGGCAAGTGCCTGTGACCAGATAATCAAAAGGAACCTGAAAAAGTCTTCTTGAATTTGATTTCCTCGGTATATTTGGACTTCAGTGTCATTGTCGGAGAGAACCGGGCAGAACCAAAAGATCGAGGTCGGCCGTTTACCTTCATCTTTTCACCGTATAAAAGTTATCCGAAAAGATTAACAACCATGATATTTGCCGAGGTAGGCGTTTGTTTTTCTTCGAGATATCACCTCATCATGATTTTGGCCTCTTAAGCGGTCTAAAATGGCCGAAATTTCGAGCAGCTTTAGGTGAGCCGAAAAGATACTTATACGTACATATTCCAGAAACTCTTATTTTCGTGCGATAATATTTGGCCCCTTATTAGTTGACTGAGATATATTTGGATTTTTTCACTTTAATTCTACGGTTTTCACGAGGTGCCAAATATCATTGCCGAATCGTTAAAGTGTCTATACCGCCAAAAACTTATTTTAGGTTTTCATCATCTCTATAACATCTAAAAATGTCTTCAAACCCAAAAAAGTGAATTCCGATGCTTTTCGCCATAAAATCAAGCTTAAGTTTCCCTCTTGCAGCCACGCCCAATGAAGATGACCGGCGTAATGTTAGATTGGTTACGAATGGACGTGACGTCAGTCAGGAATCACGAAGCCTTTATGCTTTGTATTGTTGCTTGCTGTGACGACCGCATTGCTTCGCAAAACTACGATTTGTTAGTTTTGGCGAGGAAAAGCGTCCTCACACTACTGAAACAACAATTACCTAAACTAGAAGGATCTCGTGATTCCTGACGTGACGTCACGACCATTCAGAAACCAAGCTCCTAACATCTGACGCACGGTCAACTTCATTGGGCGTGGCTGAAGAGGGAACTTTAAGGCGATATATTAGGGCGTTAGAATCTCAGAATCCAATTTTTTGGGTTTGAAGACATTTTTAGATGTTATAGAGATGATGAAAACCTAAAATAAGTTTTTGGCGGTATAGACACTTTAACGATTCGGCAATGATATTTGGCACCTCGTGAAAACCGTAGAATTAAAGTGAAAAAATCCAAATATATCTCAGTCAACTAATAAGGGGCCAAATATTATCGCACGAAAATAAGAGTTTCTGGAATATGTACGTATAAGTATCTTTTCGGCTCACCTAAAGCTGCTCGAAATTTCGGCCATTTTAGACCGCTTAAGAGGCCAAAATCATGATGAGGTGATATCTCGAAGAAAAACAAACGCCTACCTCGGCAAATATCATGGTTGTTAATCTTTTCGGATAACTTTTATACGGTGAAAAGATGAAGGTAAACGGCCGACCTCGATCTTTTGGTTCTGCCCGGTTCTCTCCGACAATGACACTGAAGTCCAAATATACCGAGGAAATCAAATTCAAGAAGACTTTTTCAGGTTCCTTTTGATTATCTGGTCACAGGCACTTGCCTATTGTTTGCGTTTTCTAGCAGGTTAGTGTTGTGATTATGACGATTTTGACAGCGTTAGTGCCTAACGCTGATGTAAAGCCCGAAAATAATTTTTATACCAGGTTTTACACTGACGTTTTGTCTTTCGAAGCGTCAAAATCTTAGGTGTTTTGGTGTTTTACCGGGTAGCGAATTTGCCGATTGAAAAAGTGTTCATAATTAAGAATTTTTAGGAAGTGAATTTTAATGATTTTAAGCGGGTCGTCGTTGCCTTGAAACTTAACCAACAGAAGTATAATTTGGCTCAAAAGACTTGTTAACTCCTCAGAAATAAATTTCCTTGCTCAAACAGGAGTATTATTTTGATGGGGATTAAACAGAGCGAAGTTTATGATAAGGTATTAGTCACTGAATTTTGCGTGTTTTTGACCAGACCTGGGACCGCAACGGATTTTTGATTTTTTAGCGGGTGTAAAAAAATATTTTAAGAAAAAAATCACACCACGTTTCTAGGCTTACCATAGGCTATCCCTGGGAAGAATATGAAAAATTTTGATTTTTCATCATGTGTCACGACTGGCTCGGTCCCAATGGACTTTCCCTCTTAATTCTTCGAGGGAAAATCGCTTTAAATGCTATACTGATTCAGTTTGCATTGCCTGTCATAATTTTATCTTGATAATGGAGTCATGACTACTGCGAAGGCAGGTGCACGATATACCAAGTGAAAAGCAGGTCTCGAGTTACGTCACAAAGAACACAACAATGATCCTTATCCCTTACACAATAACACAATAGACTTCACAAAATAGAGGGAGACAATAGTGCATATATTGACCTGGTATATCGAGCATCACCTACTGCGAAACGTCTGATTTCATCGTTCGCTTTTGCTGTTTTGTATTTAACGAAATCTCTCTTAATAGTAATGTTTAATATATGTGTCATCAATATTGTTGTTTGTATTTCTCGTCGTTTTCTTCCTTTCTTCGCAATTCAAAATAGTCAAAACTTTGTAGAAACCAAAAGCAGTTTATTCAGCATGGATGCACTCCCTTTAATGAGCTAATTAATAGGCTAATATAAGCTGGATAGGTAGGAGTAGGGTTAAGACTATAACAAGTTAAGACGCGCCGTTTTGGTCTGAAATAAGGTATTCATTATTAAAGTCCCACGTTGGGTATATGTTTTGTACTCCGGCCTGGAATTTGGAAAGTTATTTAGATGGAAATTTGATGCTTGATTTAAACTACGTAAATGGAAGACCATTTTGGTTAGCTAAGGTCATGTATTGTAGACGTGTGTACATTGCATAAAGTTTAAATGTAATAAGAAGTACGTTACCGCATTTTAAACAAAAGCTGATAAGGGATAAGTTTCCTCGAATTTAGGAAGAGAGTGAATACAATATCACCAGACACTGTCACCGATCTAAAAAGTCAACATATGTTTGTCCCCATTCTGGAATGACCTATTGCTAAGTATCCCACATCGGGAATGCATTTTACGAAACGCTAAGCATCGCCAACTATTTCGGCCAAGCGCCCGCGTAACGTAAGCGGTTTCTTAGAAATGTAATTCTCGAAATGGCGTGAAATTTTACAAAGAAAGGTATGGAGAGGTTTTCAATATTTCGGAAAAGCTGATTAAAAATTGCAGATGTAACATTTGCCGGACCGGGATGCCATTGTAACGACTGAACTGAAGTGATGACGATGCCGCCTAACAATAAAGATAACAATAAAAATATTTTTTTTTTATTATTATCATTTTTTTTTTCTCGCCGTATGGATTTCTAATGCATGTTATTGTTGGTATAAGAATTTGGCTTACGGCTCTTTCCAGAGGTCCAATAGGTCTTGCGTGTCAGGAATTGTTCTGAGAAAGTAAATCCATTTGTGCTTAAGACCAAATATGTATGCAGAATAACAGACTTGAGGTTCTGTTATAGCGATTTCGACGAGGTTGACTATTTCATCGACCCATTCTGTTACCTTTCCGTCGACATAGTCTTTTTGGTATTCCTGCGAGCCAATCACTGCGCCAAGATGTTTGTGGCCTTCGGTTGTAATGTTTATTGCTGTCGACTGGAACAATTCTTTGGCTGACTCTTCTCTCTCAGGCTTTACAATAATCAAACACTTCGTGGCATTTGGGAAATACCCAAAATCAGGACCGATTGCAGTAAGAGTGTCCCACCATTTCGCAAGTATTCTTCGAAAGCCGTTAGCGTCGACTCCCCACGGGCCACCTGCGCCTTTGGTTCTCAAAGCAGCCTCTCTAATCATCTCTCCAGTAATCTGTAAGTATACATCTTCAGGCATCTCGTCCTCGATTGGTCCATTGGTTTCATAAAACGCCCCCACTGGTAGATTCATTCAGAAATAATAATAATAATAATAATAATAATAATGATGATGATGATGATGATGATGATGATGATGATGATAATAATAATAATAATTAAGACTTTATTAGTAGTACATCCACAAAGGTGGCTCTTCACCTACTAATATACTAACTACTAAACCTAATGTACAACAAAATTACAATCAAATATTATACAGAATAAAATTTTCGATTAGATGGGTTGTCTAAAATTCAATAACATGCATTAGAAATCCATACGGCGAGAAAAAAAAAATGATAATAATAAAAAAAAAATATTTTTATTGTTATCTTTATTGTTAGGCGGCATCGTCATCACTTCAGTTCAGTCGTTACAATGGCATCCCGGTCCGGCAAATGTTACATCTGCAATTTTTAATCAGCTTTTCCGAAATATTGAAAACCTCTCCATACCTTTCTTTGTAAAATTTCACGCCATTTCGAGAATTACATTTCTAAGAAACCGCTTACGTTACGCGGGCGCTTGGCCGAAATAGTTGGCGATGCTTAGCGTTTCGTAAAATGCATTCCCGATGTGGGATACTTAGCAATAGGTCATTCCAGAATGGGGACAAACATATGTTGACTTTTTAGATCGGTGACAGTGTCTGGTGATATTGTATTCACTCTCTTCCTAAATTCGAGGAAACTTATCCCTTATCAGCTTTTGTTTAAAATGCGGTAACGTACTTCTTATTACATTTAAACTTTATGCAATGTACACACGTCTACAATACATGACCTTAGCTAACCAAAATGGTCTTCCATTTACGTAGTTTAAATCAAGCATCAAATTTCCATCTAAATAACTTTCCAAATTCCAGGCCGGAGTACAAAACATATACCCAACGTGGGACTTTAATAATGAATACCTTATTTCAGACCAAAACGGCGCGTCTTAACTTGTTATAGTCTTAACCCTACTCCTACCTATCCAGCTTATATTAGCCTATTAATTAGCTCATTAAAGGGAGTGCATCCATGCTGAATAAACTGCTTTTGGTTTCTACAAAGTTTTGACTATTTTGAATTGCGAAGAAAGGAAGAAAACGACGAGAAATACAAACAACAATATTGATGACACATATATTAAACATTACTATTAAGAGAGATTTCGTTAAATACAAAACAGCAAAAGCGAACGATGAAATCAGACGTTTCGCAGTAGGTGATGCTCGATATACCAGGTCAATATATGCACTATTGTCTCCCTCTATTTTGTGAAGTCTATTGTGTTATTGTGTAAGGGATAAGGATCATTGTTGTGTTCTTTGTGACGTAACTCGAGACCTGCTTTTCACTTGGTATATCGTGCACCTGCCTTCGCAGTAGTCATGACTCCATTATCAAGATAAAATTATGACAGGCAATGCAAACTGAATCAGTATAGCATTTAAAGCGATTTTCCCTCGAAGAATTAAGAGGGAAAGTCCATTGGGACCGAGCCAGTCGTGACACATGATGAAAAATCAAAATTTTTCATATTCTTCCCAGGGATAGCCTATGGTAAGCCTAGAAACGTGGTGTGATTTTTTTCTTAAAATATTTTTTTACACCCGCTAAAAAATCAAAAATCCGTTGCGGTCCCAGGTCTGGTCAAAAACACGCAAAATTCAGTGACTAATACCTTATCATAAACTTCGCTCTGTTTAATCCCCATCAAAATAATACTCCTGTTTGAGCAAGGAAATTTATTTCTGAGGAGTTAACAAGTCTTTTGAGCCAAATTATACTTCTGTTGGTTAAGTTTCAAGGCAACGACGACCCGCTTAAAATCATTAAAATTCACTTCCTAAAAATTCTTAATTATGAACACTTTTTCAATCGGCAAATTCGCTACCCGGTAAAACACCAAAACACCTAAGATTTTGACGCTTCGAAAGACAAAACGTCAGTGTAAAACCTGGTATAAAAATTATTTTCGGGCTTTACATCAGCGTTAGGCACTAACGCTGTCAAAATCGTCATAATCACAACACTAACCTGCTAGAAAACGCAAACAATAGGCAAGTGCCTGTGACCAGATAATCAAAAGGAACCTGAAAAAGTCTTCTTGAATTTGATTTCCTCGGTATATTTGGACTTCAGTGTCATTGTCGGAGAGAACCGGGCAGAACCAAAAGATCGAGGTCGGCCGTTTACCTTCATCTTTTCACCGTATAAAAGTTATCCGAAAAGATTAACAACCATGATATTTGCCGAGGTAGGCGTTTGTTTTTCTTCGAGATATCACCTCATCATGATTTTGGCCTCTTAAGCGGTCTAAAATGGCCGAAATTTCGAGCAGCTTTAGGTGAGCCGAAAAGATACTTATACGTACATATTCCAGAAACTCTTATTTTCGTGCGATAATATTTGGCCCCTTATTAGTTGACTGAGATATATTTGGATTTTTTCACTTTAATTCTACGGTTTTCACGAGGTGCCAAATATCATTGCCGAATCGTTAAAGTGTCTATACCGCCAAAAACTTATTTTAGGTTTTCATCATCTCTATAACATCTAAAAATGTCTTCAAACCCAAAAAATTGGATTCTGAGATTCTAACGCCCTAATATATCGCCTTAAAGTTCCCTCTTCAGCCACGCCCAATGAAGTTGACCGTGAGTCAGTGCAGAAAGGAGCCTGGGTTTCTGAATGGGTCGTGACGTCAAGTCAGGAATCACGAGATCCTTCTAGTTTAGGTAATTGTTGTTTCAGTAGTGGTGAGGAGTTTTCCTCGCCAAAAAACAAACAAATCGAAGTTTGCGAAGCAATGCGGTCGTCAAGCAAGCAAAATAAAAGCATAAAGCTTCGAGATATTCCTGAAGTGACGTCATTCGTCACCAATCTAACATTACGCGGTCATCTTCATTGGGCGTGGCCAAGGCGGGAAACTTAAAGCTTGATTTTATGGCAAAAAGCATCGGAATTCACTTTTTTGGGTTTGAAGACATTTTTAGATGTTATAGAGATGATGAAAACCTAAAATAAGTTTTTGGCGGTATAGACACTTTAACGATTCGGCAATGATATTTGGCACCTCGTGAAAACCGTAGAATTAAAGTGAAAAAATCCAAATATATCTCAGTCAACTAATAAGGGGCCAAATATTATCGCACGAAAATAAGAGTTTCTGGAATATGTACGTATAAGTATCTTTTCGGCTCACCTAAAGCTGCTCGAAATTTCGGCCATTTTAGACCGCTTAAGAGGCCAAAATCATGATGAGGTGATATCTCGAAGAAAAACAAACGCCTACCTCGGCAAATATCATGGTTGTTAATCTTTTCGGATAACTTTTATACGGTGAAAAGATGAAGGTAAACGGCCGACCTCGATCTTTTGGTTCTGCCCGGTTCTCTCCGACAATGACACTGAAGTCCAAATATACCGAGGAAATCAAATTCAAGAAGACTTTTTCAGGTTCCTTTTGATTATCTGGTCACAGGCACTTGCCTATTGTTTGCGTTTTCTAGCAGGTTAGTGTTGTGATTATGACGATTTTGACAGCGTTAGTGCCTAACGCTGATGTAAAGCCCGAAAATAATTTTTATACCAGGTTTTACACTGACGTTTTGTCTTTCGAAGCGTCAAAATCTTAGGTGTTTTGGTGTTTTACCGGGTAGCGAATTTGCCGATTGAAAAAGTGTTCATAATTAAGAATTTTTAGGAAGTGAATTTTAATGATTTTAAGCGGGTCGTCGTTGCCTTGAAACTTAACCAACAGAAGTATAATTTGGCTCAAAAGACTTGTTAACTCCTCAGAAATAAATTTCCTTGCTCAAACAGGAGTATTATTTTGATGGGGATTAAACAGAGCGAAGTTTATGATAAGGTATTAGTCACTGAATTTTGCGTGTTTTTGACCAGACCTGGGACCGCAACGGATTTTTGATTTTTTAGCGGGTGTAAAA
>JAHPZR010003336.1:67500-85000 GCA_019787425.1 Platygyra sinensis | reverse complement strand
TTTTTTATAGTCTTTTACACTAAGATCAATATTCAGTTTAGTTAAAATTGGTATCTACAAGCAAATTGGAGTAATTGGTCTCGCAAAGTCCAAAAAAAATCATTGGTCAAACATATTTCCCGCCAAATTTTTAGCGAAGAATATCACCTTATTCCGACTTTCTGCGCTTGTTATCCATGATTTGCTGAAAGATCTGCACAAAATAGTTAGCTGGACTGCAAAATAGAATATTTAAGCTGTGACATCGGGATTAACTTATGGAAACATTTCAAACTCGCCAAATTTATGCCATTATCAAGACTAAATTTTCCCGCAAAAAATCTATTTTTAACGTCACGCTGCAAAAACAAAGTGGATCCTCAGTTCGCTACCTTTTTTTGTTTTTATGTAGAGCAAACTGCAAGTTAACAGTGAGCGAAGCTTTAACCGAAATTTAATTTTGGGACGTACTACTGCCAAATGTCCTTTTTACATCGATTTTCTCGTTTTCGGAAGGCGTGACGCGTTACAGATTTAAAGGTTAGACGACTGGGCCGCAATATCGATCTCACTGGTTTCTCCATGGTTTTGAAAACATTAACTGTTTTTTTTTTTTTTTATCTGAAAAAATTGCCTAGCAATGCGGGTGCTGGGTCAGTTTTTCTTCAATTATTAGCACGCAAACGAGAGAGTGGAGGCAGACGTCAGCAAGGAGGATTGGAACCTCTTCCCAGAGGCTTTGCGCGACGGGATTTATATCATTTCGCAACATTTTCGATCACGTTTTATCGGGGAGTCGATTTTGAGAGATTTCAGGACCTGTTTTGTACGTCAATGCGGAATGAAATGGATCCAAAAATGGTAAGGTATAATTCTTTGTCACTTCTTTATTGTGTTTGTTGTTTTTTTGGAGCATAATAACATTTGAAAGCCTGATTAAATGTAGTTCGTTGTACGTAATTTGTTCGTGATATTTGGCGCGCCATTTATCGCCAAAAACGCTTATTTTAAAACCTTCAAATCGTCACTTTTTCGTGGAGGCCTTTCCTTCCAAGTGCTATCACGTGAAAGAAGAATAAGTTATGAGTGAAATGTATACAAAGGTCGCCTAAGGTCGCTTTGTATTGACCCGATTTCAAGCCATTGAAAATCCCTTTGTTTGCACTCAACGAACTGTGAAATGTATGCTCTGTATGAAAATTGGCGCGCTCGCTGCTTCGTTATCAATCGAATGGCCGCTTTACGTTTTGTTTAGTTTAAGCATTTTGTATCTCACAATCGTTTTTATATAAACACTTGAATAAACATGATATGTACAAATATAATGGAGAATTAGAAACAAAGATGCAAATTATATATATTTATTGACTATTTTGCCTTCAGTCTTTATGCTAAAAAGAATGTTGTTGTTGCTGTTGTTTACACTGTAGCATTTGAGGCATTTGAGGTATTAATAAGAGCAAACATACATAGATTATTGGCAATCAATGCATGATTATCATAATTTTTTGTAGCTTTTCTTTGTCTTTGAGCCAAAGCTAAAGTTTTGGTTAAAATTATCTGTGAATGCCTCGGCATAGTAGTGTGGCCTGTGGGAAAGCAGTTCAGTAGCACACGATTCTAATTTGTGTTGCATCTTTGACATTTTAAATTAAGTTTCTTTATTCTCTTAACAGCGCAGTCTGTCAGGCAGAGAGTAGTGAACTATTTGAGGAAAAAATTTGTAACCATAGATGAGGCAGAAGATGCTTTTGGTATAACTGTGGATTCCTATCTGGCCAGCTCTCCAGCCACAGAAAGTTCCCCATCAAACCCTGAGGAGGGGCCTCTCCAACTTCCAGAAAAAATTGTGGAAATTATTGAAACGTTAACTGGAGTTCAACGTGCAATGCTTGCTAACATAACACCCATTCTTCCTTTAGACCGCATGCCATTTGGGCTGATCCAGTACCAGCTGGAATTCTTCAATGCAGCTCATATTTGCCAGGCAAATATTCTTTTTATTATTATCATTTGATAAATTGTTTGAATTGGATCATTCTTCTCCTTAATGGCTTGTGCAGTCATAAAGGTAAACAATATTATTTAACAATAAAAATGTAAAAATCATGGAAAGAAAAAAATATTTTTCCACAATTTTAACATGTAAATACTGTAAAATACAATGAAATGTCAGGGGGAATTGTGAAAGTTCTGAGCCATTCTTTTACTGGACAAGAAAATCAAGTTTTGGGTATGAAAGTGATCACTTCACTGTATCTTGTTTTAACCTCTAGAGTTATATTCAGATGTGTAAATAAACCTTTACTTTTCAGGGTTATTGTTGAAACTTTTTAGCCATCATGAATGTTGTTTAGAGAGGTCATACATCAAAATATAGCTAGATAATTTCTTTCAATGTAAGCAAAGTTATACTGATTAAACAATGTAATAGTTTTTTATTGTTACGTATTTATTCATTAAAGTTTGAGTTGCAATCACTAAATGTGTTTTTACTTTTTTCAGTATGAAATGCGCAAATACAGAAACTTCCCTGCTCCCCCGTCTCCCAACAACCAATTAGGTTCGGTTATTGCACCAAGGGAGTTTTTGAAAGGCATTGTTCCATTCTGAATACTATTGGGTCTTTTATTATTTTACTAAATATATATGCCTTGTGTCCCACGACTCATGAGCAGCAATATGACAAAACCATTCTAATTTCAAAAATCAACCATTGTATGTAAAACCCCTTGCATGGAATTTAGCCTGGAAGGGGGGTGGGGCTGGGGGTGTGTTCATCACAGAGTAGTTGATGAATGTTACAAAAAATGCGTGAGGGGGATGTGTCACTGGATGGGTCACATTTCAGGGGCTGAACGAATCAAAAAAAAATATTTCAATGAATTTACACAATTGTTTTTAAATTTTTGGATAAAAAGGTATGGATGATTCTTGGTAAAAGCTATTTAGCATTGCACATTTCGAGACATCAATAAATAAAACTTTCAATGGCTTCAGTATAGATATTAAATAAAGAGTTAATCTAAATTGTCATTGTATTTGTAGTTAGCATCTGTGGGTAGCCAGCGATGTGATTTTGTGATCAAAATACGAGGCTGATATAACCAGTCATTCAAATCTGGAATGAACATAAATCCAATGGACTTGAATCTCACATTGTCTATTTCATTGTTCCTTATAGCTGCAGTCACTTTTCTGTTTTTTCTTTTTGTATGTAGCCCACTCATGACCATTCACCATCAAGATGGGCCTCTACAAGAATGGAATTTTTATCCCGAATGTTCATAGGCTCAGGGTTCACTCTCATTTCAATGTCTTGTTTGCTTAGTTGTAACTGTTTACATCTCTTTAATGCTTTTTGACAGTCTTCATGGTAGCTGCTACCTTTGAGGGCGAAATATTCTGTGAACTTTTCAGTAATGTCTCCAACACATTGATTGCCATCATCATTGTCATCATTGGCAGCAGCACTAGCATAATTATTACTATTATCATCCTGCTCATTACTATCTGATTCTTGAATTGATACCTCAATGTCTCCAGGGATGGCTTCCTCTGATTCACAGTCATCACTTAACTCCAATTCATATGGGTTTTCTTTGTTACCATTGTTGGCATTTACAACAATATTTCCAATTCTTGGAAAAGACGAACAATTACAACTACACACAAGAACATCCAGCCAAGGAATGGTGGGAAGAGGATCCTCTTCTTCATAATCCTGCCTTGGTTTCGCCTTAACAGTGTATGAGCTGGGAACTACTATAAACTCCACCACTACTGTCAATGTTCTGTCGTTGGACTGTTAAAACAAACAATATATTCTTTCAATATTTTCTTTTGTCAACAGATTTTCAGCTTATAACCTCACATGCAATATTAAATTTAATAGAACCAAAAAACCAGCCCAAAGTCGTTTGTGACAGTAAAAGCTAAAGTACTCCATTTACAGTGAATGGTTTTTTTAACAGAACGAATACCAAAAGAAGGAAATTGTGTGCGAAATGTGTGCATTCGTGTGCAAAATCACACATTTGCTCTAAGTTCTGATTCGAACATGTATATTTTTACAACGAGCTCCACACATTCGAGAACAAACCGTCTAAAAGACTAGGCAAGACAAGCAATGTGTCGCTGGTAACAATAAAAGTTAAATATACCTTATGATCACGATAAGAACTAAGGAATATTTAGCGAACGAAAACAAAACAATGCTTGCATTTGACGAACGGTTCCTGTGTTTTTTTTATTGGATCACGCTCTGAATGGCGCTGCTGCAGCGAATAGCATATCAAAAATGTTCCATAAGAAAACGAAGACAGGATTTAAATAACTTTACCTTGATGTAGCAGCTATTCAGGACCTCGATCAACACGGGCGAACGACGATCTTTTAGGTCGTCCATTAGATTTCTTCGGTTAAGGAAGGCGCACATCCGTCGTTCCGCGAGCCTCCGAGGAAAACTAACATGCCCCAGTACCAATTACACTCCCAAACATGAAAAATCATTCAAACAAACGGTTTCTGTCGCTCTAAAATCGGCACAGTGCAGGTAAAGTAACTTGCTATCAGCAAATGCTGTAGCCGTCTGAGACGTGACCTCTACGAAATCCATGGCGAAATGATCTGATCACGTGCTGCAAAAATTGATAATATAGTTGTGAAGCAAAGGATTCTGGGAATAGGGTCCAATCCTCCTTGTGGCGAAATAAAAGAAAAATCGATTTTTTTGCCGGTCCTCCGAGTAACCCCACTAAAGCAAACTCGCATCGAAATATCTTTTCATGGAACGTTCAAACCTTTTAGAAACAGCCGTGCCACCAGTTAAAACACTGACTGAATTTTCTCACGTGCACGCGGATGAATATAGGATACAGCGATCGAGTTTGATGTATAAGGGTTGTACCTTACTTTTTCTAATGCGGATTCAAATACAGTCCATACTTCCTCAGCACATTACCTCGATGATTATTTGAATTCATTACATGCAGATCTCGAATCTGAGGGACCTTGGTACTTAAATCTACCTAATGTAGTTTCTGTACCATGAACTACTGCTAGGTGGGATACTAAGATGTCCGTTGTCCCCCTCCTTCCCTCTGGAGCATTCTGTTAGGTTTAAGTAGACAGTAATCTGATGATGTCTATGTATACACCTGGGTGAGTTGTTCTGTTAGAGGAAAGTCTCCTATTGTAAGATGCTTCAACCGGACTCTTAAAGCTATTTCCCCCTTCCTCCACCCCATTCCCCAAAAAATCAAACTGCGGCAACTAAAGTTGAAATATCGATTATTACATGCTGTGGCCTCTCTCAAACAATCCCTGTTTTGACCTAATTTTATAGAGACGACGGCGAGCGACAAAACCAGCAACACCAGGAACTGTTGAACAAGCCAGCCCTCAGACCTCTCCCGCTAAAAAAGGCCCGAAAAGAGCCACCCCTCCTCCACCAAGACGACCGCCCCTTATCCCTTCTTTTGACGAGTGGAGAAGCGGCGAGTCAACGGACAGAGCCGCCACTGGTGACAACGACAGACCAGCGGCTAGCTCCAGTGCAGAATCTTCACCAAGTAGAAAAAGATCTCCCGCCACAGGCGAAGGCAATGAAAAATCTGACAGCAGTGGTAGCAAATCTCCTGGGACAGCTCATAAAGTTTCCAGCAGTGACGGGGCTAATCAGGCTGATATAAAGCTTCTTGCGCGTCAAGTACTGATGGACGCACGCAAAAAGGCTGGGGCTAGCGGTGCGTTGCCCAGGCAACGAGTGGCGGAAATCACCAAAACAGCCGCCGATAAAGCGACCACAGGCTCAACACGAAGCGAAGTTGGTACACAAGAAAAGGCTAAGGTAACGAGATAGCCAATTGAAAAAAGGTTTTTCAGTGACGGAAGTTAGATTGTTGCTAGTTCACATTTAGCTATGTTGTGTTGCGTTGCAATGTCTAAATCACATGGATCTAAACTAATTAATTGCATGTACTTATGTTAGGTTGATGAACAGGATGGTATGAGAAAGAAAGAAGCTCTGAAACAACGAAAGGTTAGTTCGCGTTCCTTCAACCGAAAAACTGACAAATCAAGAGAGAACGCAATTTCAGTTATCCTTCCCATATATCTGCAAACTGTGATGATAGTTATACATGGGAGTAAAAGTAGTGGACTGGGGTGAGGGGTGGTTAAGTGGCCTACAATGTATGTAGTCTTTTCTTGATAGTCGAAAATCCTCGTAGAAGCGTTCAATTGAGCGACGAGAACTAACGGTGTTGTAAATTCTGAGACATTCTCCTTTACTTTCGGAAGACTGACAAACATCGCACTAATATGGGCTTTATTCTCGCTCAAGAACCTTGTAAGCAGTTAAGAGAACCTGTTTCATGGTCGCGTTGTTAAATGAGCTGCTCTATTTTGCTTTTTGACTGTAGGAAGAACTACAAAAAAGGAAAAAGGCCACCGAGAAAGCGCACGTGATGGTCCAAAATGCAATTGCGAGAGAGAAGGCTCAAAAGGCGACTGACTCACAGGAACAAACAAGAACTGAGCGAAAGGATCTGGAAGTCGGTAGTGATGCGCCTAATTCTGAGGCTACCAGCACTGATCAGAAACCTGTCGGGAACAAGAATTTACAGCATCGTCCTTTAAAACTCAAAGATAAAGAAAATGAGTCACAAAAACGAAAGTTATCCACAGAGAAGGACGCCAAGTCTCCCACTGACCAGGCAGGCTTCAAAGAGAGCGACGAACTACAGCGAATAAGGCAGATTTTGAACCAAGGCAAAAAAGAGAAAAAACCGAGTACTTCTGAAAATGTCGATCAGGAAACAGATACAGTGCAAGCGTGGAGTACCGGTGCGTCAGAGGAAGGAAAGAGGAAAATTTCTGACTCAAAATCTTCAAAATACCCAGCGGTAAATGGTGTGAAAGGTAGCGCAAGCCCCACGCCTGCGACACGGCCTAAATCACGCGGGCCGAACGCGGGTCTGCGGGATTATGTAGAGAGTAGAAAAATGAACTTTGACGTGTTTGAGGTACCACCCGTCCGGCGAACGCAGCAAAGTGATGAACAGGGCAACGCGGAAACAGGAAAAGGTGAGACAATTAAGTCAAAAAGTCAGAAAATTAAGCACAAAATGCGTGACTATAGAGTGCTGGGATGATGCCTGGTCATTTCTCCTAACTTCATGTTCTGGTCATGAACTATAAACAGGCCTTTCATTGAAAGCGTCTTACAGGTTTCTGACTCAGGTCAAGCCGTGGAGTGTGACTTCTGTCAATATCGACTACGACTGCTAAATGTTTTCTTTTCATTTCATTTGTATTTGTTTGATTTAGGCCGTTAGGTTTTCACTGAAGATATCAGAGATTCCTCTGCGAGGCAGAATTGTTCAAATCGTTTGTCGATATAGATACAGATCAACCTATGAACCTGGAAACGGCTGTTACACATGTAGCTAGCTAATTAAGGGAATATATGAAGGACGGAGGCAAGCGTTGCTTCTCTGCTTTTTTTTTCCTCATTTGGTACCTTGTAATTTGTTTTATTTGAGAATTTTCGTTGTTCATTATGCTGATCATCTTCCTAAAGTGAGTTGTTAACTTTTCTGTTGGCTTTACAGGTGACACGACAGACGGTCCAGCTAAGGTAGGAATGATTGGACTAATCTATATTTCCTTCATTTGTCGGTTCTGTTTTCGCTTTCCGCAATTTATACTCCTGTAGCGCCAGTATATTTAGTTTAATATCTTTAATGGCTTTGTGATGTCAAATTGTTATGTGGTGATTGTCATTCGGCTCTATTTAAGAAGGAATAGCTCTTTTATGACTAGTCCCTCGTGATATCTTTAACTAGCATACGCTCTATCCTCGTTTTGTTTAGAATCTTAACTTTATTTTGTTTTTGTTATAGAATGAAGACTCGATAATGAATGGCGAAGACCAGGACTCCGAGGACCTAACGCAAGTAAGTTGTTTTTGTGTTTAGTTTGTTTGTCTCTAATCCGGCGTAACCTTTTTCACAGGGTTATGGCACTTGAAGCTGAAATATCGAATCTTCCAAATATAGGTTTTTGTCCTAGCTGTTGCAAATTTCGTCTTTGTAATTGAAGTCATTGTCAGCTGACCAAAAATTCCCAGTGGCTGTGATGTGATGTGAAGTGAAGTGAAGTGAACGCCTTTCTTTGAAGAGGGTAGTCCCTTCAGGACATATACTGTCACGGTATACAACAGACCTGCTATCAATGAGAGCCCTGACAAACAAAGAGTAAGAAAAATAAATAACTTAATTCACAAAGTTAAGAATAGTAATGTCACTTGGTACATTGAGTTTAAAAAAGTAAGACAGGCAATTAATTACACATTTGCTAGTATTCTGTTTTCGTTTTTCAAATTAACGTCTCTGCCCTGGTAAGATGATCAAGTCAGTGTTCATTGTTTCTCATAACCCGCTCGCTGAAATGTGCTTTGTTAAAATTTCAACAATTAAACAAATCATTTTGTTTTGTAGGAGTTTCAAGACCCTTCTGACTACGTCCGCCAAGAGTTAAAAGTACTTGAAGAACAGCAAGAAGCTTTGGACAAAGTCGGTGAAAAACTTGAAACTGAGCTTCGTCGAGCAATGGAGTGTAAAGGTTAGTTTCGTATCATAAAATTTAGTGGTGTAAGCATCTCATGGTTAGTTGGGCAAGCGGTGTAATAGCCGTCTTAAACACGTGAAGATGTGGTTTATCAAGAACTTTAGCATGGTACAGGAATACTTACACTGTATTGTGCAATCATCTGTTGGTCTGATCGTTGATGTGCCGCCAAAAACTGGTCTTATTGACCAAAACAACTTTTCTTGGGTTTCAATTTAAGGGAGGACAAGCAGAGTGGTTTCCAAAGTGGGTGGAGAATGCCACTGCATCAATTAATTAGTTATATTGAGTTTAGCTTGCGTGGCAGGCGTCCGAAGGGGAGGGAAAGGGTACTCCCGAGCTCATTTTGACTTTCCTCCCTCCCTTTCTACGGCCTGCCACGCAGGCTATATTGAGTTTTCAAAGTCATGCGGAAAGCACTTAACAGAAGCACGCAGATGACACAGATGAGAGGCACGGTGGCCTCGTCAGGCGGGAATGTTGTGTTGCGTTTTTGGGCAAGACTCTTTAGTCTTAACTCTCACAGTGCCTCTCTCCACCCAGGTGTAAAACTGGGCGCCGGTGAATTTAATCAGTGCTGGGAGTAACCCTGTGATGGACTAGCATCCCATCCAGGGCGGAGTAGAAATACTCCTAGTCCCTTCGTTCTACAGAAACCGGGATAAGCTCCGGCCTGATGGGCTATTTGGCTCAGTCATACGCAGACTTTATTTTTTACCTTGTGTAACACAGGTTGTGAAGACGAACAGGAGAAACTGATGCAGGACTGGTTCTTACTGGTGAACAAGAAAAACGAACTGGTCAGAAAACAGGGTGAACTGAATTTACTGTAAGTTTACTTTTGATTTTTAAACTGCTTTACTCTCAAGCCAGGGACAGTATAGGCAGGCTGTATTTTTACTACTTGCCAAAGTATGAGCTAGAAAGCCGCGCGAAAACAGTAAAGGGGTGCGGGGAAAATAATTTTTAATTTCTCGCTTCGTTTCTAGTTCTTGCGCGACTTTCCTCCGATAAACGGACTGCGTAAGGTCTAGCAGGTTGGTAATATTCTCTTAAGTTTGAGGTCATGCTGCAAAGAAAAGATTCTCATCTACCTTGTATGTCTTATCGCAGTAAGAACGAACAAGACTTGGAAAGAAGTCACAATATGCTTCAGCGAGAGTTACGAGC
Organism: Platygyra sinensis; assembly: GCA_019787425.1. Classification (NCBI taxonomy): domain Eukaryota; kingdom Metazoa; phylum Cnidaria; class Anthozoa; order Scleractinia; family Merulinidae; genus Platygyra; species Platygyra sinensis. Next base: position 75,217 of record JAHPZR010003336.1, on the reverse strand, counting down.
CCTTTTAGAGATGGAAGGTTAGTGAACTGTTAGAAATGCTTACTTTTTAATAGTTTGCCGTCGTTTGAACAACTTACTTTATATAATATTGGTCTATCAGCTATGGTTTATATGTGCCGGTAAACTCAGAAAAATTGCGGGTCTTCTGGATTATTATATAAAAGCAAAATAGCACAAGTTTCTATGGTTTATAGGTTGATAAACCGCTTAAATTGTTGGTAGAACACTCGAAGAATGAATTCGTAAATCACACGACTGCGGCTCGTGATTTACGAATTCGGCTTCTCGTACTTCAATTGGTCGATAGCGATTTACTATAATATTTTACCGGCCTTCGTTCAAACCTCAATACGCTATTTTTCGGCTTAGCGGTGTCATATATCAAAAAGAAGCTGGAGGAATGTTCGAATTGTTCTTAGATCCCAGGTGATTTAGTACGCTGCCTGTTATCAACAGTTGTTACTGCTTGATTCGCATCACGTGGTCCCGTACAAGGACATGAACCTGGGTCAGTGCCATATTTCCGTTCTGCGTTGTATAACCAACCGGCGTCTAGTTTTGCAAACTGAGAAAGATGCTGGGAGTCTTTAATGCCACCAAGCAGGATGACTTTCTTTAAAAAAAGAGTGGCGTGCAGACAAAGAGAATGAACCTTTCTAAAAACTAAGCGTCTTTTCGGCTGACCTGCTTAGGGTCTGAGTCGAATCTAAGCACGGTTACCTGGAGTCTCTTTGGTTTTTCAGTTTGTTTGTTTTTTCAACTCGTCCCCTTGATCCCGGTGATCATTTCACTTGCTAAGGACGTCTTTCCTTGAAATATTTTCCCTAAACGTCGCCAGAAAACCGGTTGCTTGTGACTTCGTAGCACGTCTCGGCGGCTCTCTCGTCTAGAAGATCTAGAAGCCAAAACTCCTCGACCCAGACGGAAAACAGGCGTGTAAATTTGGACAAGTTTCTCCTAAGCAACTCGTTCCTTCGAGTTTTCACATTAGGACGAGAAATTCGTCACTAACGGGAAACCTGTCTTGTACAGGTTTCTTCGTCTTTAGTATGAACTCGGCCCTTGCTTACATTAGGTGAAATTTCTTTGGTTTTTTAATATCCTGGACTCATTGTCAGTAACATCATTACCGTTCCAGACTGCGTTCATAATTGATTCAATGTACGTTTTGAAGGATTTCCTATCTTTTATCTCTCAAAAGAATCATAAATGTACTACTAATTACACCGCGAAATCCAAGGTAAGGTATATTACTAAGGAAAGTGTAGCAGTTAGAATTTAAAACATCTGCTAAACGGTAGCTTTCCTTGAAATGAAATTTCTTTGTCTGTAAGCTGGACGTAATTGTTCAAGTCGTTTCAACGCATCTTCTAGGCTTTACTTTGTCGATCCCCGCTCTAAACGCAGTCATCTCTCACCCTTAAAAGCTAACATCAGCGTCTCTAGATTCAGAATGGTTTCATTGCCAGCGAACAACAGTAATTACACTGGGACTATTCATGGTAGCAGTTTGTACGCGGTCCTCTCGCAGTTCAGCCTGTACGTTCTACTCGCGTTAATGGCCATTGTTGGAAATGGTTTGGTCATCTTCTTGTTTATCCGTCACAAAACGCTTCGAAACGTGCCAAATTATCTGATTGTCGACTTGTCGTTCGTTGATTTCTTCAACAGCATCGTCAACATTCCTTTAGCCATCTGTTCCGTCGTGTTGAACTACTCCATTTTTCGTAACAGGACATTTGCGTGGACTGTGTCACTGCTTCACGCCTTGTTCTCTCTTCTTTCCCTCACCACCATGACACTGCAGATGATTGACAGATATTTGGCGGTGTGCTGGCCTGTCCTTTACAAGGCAAAGAAGTCGAAAACAAAACTGCTCGTTGTTATTGTAGTCAAGTGGATAGTTAATGTTTCACTAACGCTGCTCTTGTATTTTCCACTTTACAAAATAGATCTAGGCAATGTAGCAGTCGTTACCTATAGACGTGCCTATTCTCGAACTTTACCTTCATTTCTCTTGCGACTCGTTGTCTATGCCTGTATTTTTTTGATCATTATCTTTGCCATTTTGTCTTTCGCAAGACTTCGAGGAACTGCACATGTTTTACCTGCACAGGGCCAAAATGGAAACTCGCCAATGGCAAGAATTCGACGTAAGGCTTTGTACACAATCCTTATTGTGACTTTCATGAGTGTCGCGTCTTATGTGCCGTTGATAATACAAGGTGTCGTCGGATTCGGGCTCGAAGACGACGGAAGACAAACGCATTTAGCAGTTTTTGCTGTGATGATTTTTCTTTCGATTCCAAGTTCGCTCAATCCCTACGTGTTTTTAACTCGAGTCCACAGCTTCACATCAAAAGTAAAGCAATTGAAAGCGACTTTGTGTGGTCATAGGCATGAAGAAAGTGAATCCTCTCTGGGACAAACAAGCCAAGGACGCTGTCTTGATGGGACAAACATAGACGAGGTTGTTCAAATTAAAACCACAGAACGGCCCACCGGCCTTTCATCCGCTAAGTCGATGTACCTGTCCGATATAGAGTCCTGTCCGTATCCGAATTCAGAACGGTCAACGACTACTAGACGAAAAAGCACACCAGAATTAACAGGAGCTATGAACAAAGCGTCGAGGGAAACGAGGCTTTTTAACTGTTAGCTTGTCACCATGTACATAGTAAAACATTGCACTTGTCAATAACTCAGATATAAATTTAGCACATACTGGTTTGTACGTATGATGTCTTTTAGTTTTAACTTAAATTCGCCTCATGGTTCAAGGGGGTTTGTGAAGTTAAGTTTTGACAACTAACTGACTAGTTTGATTTGTCTTTTATCGCACACACAGAGTCTGTTTCCCGTTCATCCTCTTTATTTCTTTTTGCTGAATTGTTAAATAAGGAATGGCATAGCCGTTAGAGCGCTCGCTTCTCACCAGTGTGGCTCGGGTTCGAATCTTAGCCTGGAGTCATAAGTGTATTGATTTTGTTGTTGTTTCTCATGTTGCCCCTAGGCCAGGTTTTTCGCCGCGCAGGGCGGTTTCCCTCCCTCAACATCAACCAATACTGAATTCTAATTCAATCTTGAGGCAAGAACACTATATAGCGTGTTCGTCAGAGTTCTTCCGTGTTTCGTCGGTAAAAAAAAATTATCTAAAATCATCTACACCTTTACAGGAAATAACTTTTTATAGTTGAATTTTCTGGCTGCATTTCGTCAGTAAGTGATCTCAAAAGGTGAACTTCTTCCTTGCGCTATTTCAAAATTTCAAATCTGTCTTGCTTCGATTGTGTCAAGCATCTCTTTTGTGTGCTTGTTTCATACCAAATTGGGATTTTCCCAGAATGAAACTTTAAATTAACCGATAATTTGTTTCTAGATTACGACAACAAAATTTTGAATAATCTTTAAGGTGGTTGAAAACAGTAGTATTTAGTTGTCTCAGTCTTGAAATGATCACCGTATTTTAAAGTTGATGCAGCTGGCGATCATAATGTCATTTGATAATGAAGTTGTTAGAGGAAATTAAGTGACTCACAAAACAGCTTGTCAAAAGACTAAGGTTGCCTTTATTCTGCGTTTTTCTTGTTACAGAAAGGAACACTGGTCTGCTAGCTAACAGCTGAAAACAAATGATTCACGGCGAAAATAAATAGGTTATTTCCGACGGAGTTCCCTCTGTGTTGAACGCCGGAGCATCTGTACAAAACCATTTATAGGAAAATGCGTTCCTGTTACAGATTCATTTCCATGAAAATCAAATTCATTTTTATTTGAAATGTTTTGCTCGCTTTGAAAAAGAGTCACAAGTTAACCATAGCTGAAGAAGTATTGAAATTCAGAGAGCTGTATGGAAAAGACAAAACATCACTTTAGTTGGGCTCGATTACCAGCCACTGTTCGGGAAATGAGCCCGTGCTCCTTCCCCTTCTCGGGGAGGGTAGACCAGACACGAGAGAGCGGCGGAAATCGAGCCTACACTTCAGTCGCTTCTTTCATTGAGTACAATACATGTTTAAATTTTGCATTGGGTTCCATTAGTCTTTCCTGTTGAATCAAAATCCTCCAATCACAGCCTGGCGCTTGATAATTGAACACTTTGCCAGACGTTGGTGAGCTGTGATTGGTGGAATGAGAATAGCAGGAGTGCTGTTATAACATCATAGGTAGTAAGTTCGTCCGGTTGCCTTGAAGTTTATCACTTGTCTATTCCTCTTGATGAGTGTGTTCCCTTTCTTTAAATAGAACTCCAATGACATTTTTGAAGCTTGTTCAAAACGTTTGAAATTCAGTAGCCAGTGATGTAACTGAAGTCAGCTGGTTCTGCAACCTCATGATTTAGTAGTAGTTATTGAAATATGCTGTAATTAGGCTACTACATAAACACAATCAATGCTTAATAGCCTATATAAAGACTGCCCAGTAGACGCAACTTTTTTTTCTCGCTTCGCTTCCAATTTTTTGAGGTCATTAACTTTTTTTCGCTTTTCAAACCGACGCGGTAAGATACAAACAGATTGCAGATCTACTGCGGTTCAGACACGCCTTCAAGATGGAAAGCCAATTGGCGGAAGGGGCAGGCTAACAGACAATGTCATTGATAAACTGCAAGTATATTATGGGAAAGCCATTAGGAACAATACTCATGATATCCAAGCTATGGAGAATGCTGTAATGGCAATTTGGCATCATACACAGTCAACTGATGATAGCCCAGATCACGACCTGTGCCCCCTGGAGAGAGTTCATGGTGTGGCTTTCAAAGGGATGTTGCACAGGGGACCTCTGATTATAGACATAACCATCCCCTTCCAATGGCTGTGGCTAATGCCATCTATCCCACCTTTGAAGCCTTGAGTGAGCAAAGTCTGCTTGCACGCTGTCTACATGGCGGTACGCAAAACCAAAATGAGGCCATCAATGCCCTTATCTGGCAGCGTGCTACAAAGGAAACCCACTCTGGGCTAGCAGTGGTGGAACTTGCTACCTTCTTGGCAGTCTCACATTTTAACAATGGCACTATTTCTATCATTTTAGTTCTTCGAAACCTGGGAATTGACCCAGGATTTCATTGCATCAAAGCTTGCCGAAAGCAAGATCATAATCGAATTCGCCATTCTCGCCGTAAAAGCTCTGAGCAAGCCAAAAAAAGGAGAAAACAGATCAGAAACTTCAAAAAAGGTTACAGTGACACTTTAGAGGCAATAGAAGGACAACAGTATGGTGCTGGTGCCTTCTAACATTGTTTTCAACTCTTGACTGCTTGCCCAATGATCTTGTGAACTTTATTTGCTATTTTCTAATTTTCCGTATTTCAGAGGTTTTGAAACCTTGTGACAATAATATCTCAAAAAATATTTAAGATAAGTAGATAGTGTTTGGACTTCTCACTCGTGGGTTATGCCTTGTAAATTGAAGTGTAGTCAGGGTTATTTTTTGGTCTTTCTTTGTTGAGAGCTAATTCATGAATGCAACATAGTACCTACCTCAAAGTAGGTCATTGCACAGCTATGATACAGTACAACAAGCACCTGAAGTTTTAGCTCTATAGCATAAAGCAGAGTAGAGATATCTTTGCCAAAAAACATACCTATTTTTGTCTCTCGGAATTGGGTGTGGCTAGAATAAAGGGTGTGGCTCCTCTGAATTTTATGGAATGCTCTCCTAACTTAGTGGAAAGTAATGGGTAAGACCTATTTAAGTTTAAGGCACAAGTATAATGATATGATTTAAAGTTTAAGTGTTGGTAAAATTGTTGCCAAAATGAGCATTTTTAGACAATTTTACTTTTCCCCTTCCTGCAGACTATCAGAAAACAGACGAGCAAAGAAAGAGAGAAGTGGAACTGATAGAGCAGCTTGTGTCTGTCGTGAACAAGAGAGACCAGCTGGTACAGTTCGAGGACTCGCAACTTCAACAGTAAGTCCGGCGCTGAATGTTTGTAATGATCTTCTTTAATATGGACAGCAAAGACACAAACTTGGCTGTCCATATTATAGAAGAAGAGATAATGTGATTGCTGGTTTCTCAAGGACAGGGTGAACTAATTTGTTCGACTGTATGTATTTTTGACGGTTCACATTAAACTTCTCGATTCATTTGATGGAGGTCACTGAAGAAAAGCGGTTACCTCTAAGCTCACTTGTGAAGTGTCAAGGATACAACATGCAACATTTGTCATATTACGAGTGGGGAGCAAAGCGAAAACCTTACGGAAGGGGTTTTATGTATGTATGTACTCATGACCTCATGGGTTTAGAATTTGATGCATTTCCACGCCCGTCACATAGTGAACCTATCTCTCCTAATTAAGTATTTGTTTACTTTTTTATTCAGGGCAGAGAAGGATGCCCTTCATGTGGAGAAAGTGATCAACAGTGCAAGGATGCCGAAAGACAGGAATGCGGAATGTGTCCTACAGTAAAGTTGAATTTTTTCATGTGTTTCCTCGTTCTCTCTCTCCAAGTCATCAAGAGGAGACCTCATCTTTGATTACGCCACGAGTTCACTGTGAAGAACAGCTATACTACACCCTCAAAGGCTAACCTAAATAAACAGACGTGTCTCTCCGCACCTTTCTTTCGCCCCCTCTGAAGAGATTCCTGGTTTCTGTTGTGAATAAGTGAGAACAGGTGGTGCTGTTTGAGGCCGGAGTCGTAACTTTAACATTAAGCTCTTGGGATCCACTTGCTATTTTGGATTGGTTACAATTTCCGCGCGGGTATTCAACGCCGTGCGAGAAAAGACACAAAGTCGACCGACCCACGATTTTACAAGCTGGAGACGAAAACAACGTGTGAACAGAGACAAAAGATTATCTAGGCTACTTGAAACCACATGAGGAGATGGAAGTCGCTTCTGCCGTTGATTTGAAAGCATGTTTATCCGCTGGTGTGCGACTGTCACTTTAAATGAATTCTGTTTTGCAGAAAGCAAATTGAGAAGCATTTGCCCTATTTTCGTGGATGAATTCACCTGTAAAACAGCTAGTTAAACCGTTACTATTTAACAACAAATGAAAGCTAGAGTCGTTTTATTTTTATAGTAACACCGCATAAAGGACAGTTTGATCTCCTCTCGGCACAAGCCAGAATGACCACAGGTACCATAATTTCTTTTATTTATGAGATATACGAGACACTAAACGTGTTTTGATTGGTTGACCAAAAAAAAATGACGTTTATTTAGTCAAAAGACAGAGTCTTAAGGCATAGAACCTTCCTTTCCTTGGTTAGAAGCGTGGAATTTGAAGCCGGAAGAAAGTCTGTAATTAAAAAATAAAAATACATCATTCGGCCTACTTTGACTACTTAGGCAAGATGACCGCCGTTAACATAGTTTTGATCAGTTCAGTTTATGTCACTTGAGTGACAGCAATAAATGTAAATTAACACAGAATTAGTAGACAGTTATTCTTATGAGCCGTTGAAGAAGAAGGATATAATGTAATTGTCGTTCTGACTTCCCTACTAAGTCTTTTTCGTAGCCGTATCTTGAGCCGTCACGCTATGCTTCTAGTAAGGTCAAACGTTGCGTGACTGGAAACTTTGTGTGAATACTAAAGCAACATCTACGAAGAAGACAAGGCTACTTAGAAAATATGTTGAGTTATATTGAATGACCGGTTGTTGTTTAGACTCTTTAGACAGCAGTTCCGCTATATTAAATTAAAAGAAAAATTACAGTAACGATGTCGAATCAGATTCGATGGTGAATA
>JAHPZR010003336.1:42500-45000 GCA_019787425.1 Platygyra sinensis | reverse complement strand
AGTCTACTCGTGACTTTCCCCACCTTCAATGACATTGACAGCGTATTTTGCTGACTTTTTTGTACTTTCCGGAACAGTATTTGCCACCAGCTTTTTAATGTCACCATGGGTAGACTCAATAACAATAGTTTGGTTTCCTTCCATAATAAATAAGAGAAAATAAAACTTGAAATTCTTGTGCTGACTATGTTTTCTCCTCGACGGAAACAATCGGAGGACAAATATCGACTCGGGCGGGGGTTATTGCGTGATAACTGTCCGGAGATTTATACCACGTGACGTAAACCTAGCCAATAAAATAACTCAAAAATTAATGGGGTGGTTATAATTAAAGATATACGCCATGCATACGATTCTGTTCGTATTATTATGGTGCTCCGCCATGAACCTATTGACATAAGTTATACTTACGTTTGGAAAACGTAAACTTCCCAGCAGGGGTGAGGCTTTACAAAAAATAGAAAACAATTATGTAAGGCTGTTGCAATACGGCTACATGGTGTATGTTACTATGTTGTAGTTCGATATTAACCTACCTTGGTACAATTTTGTATTCTTGACCCTTTGTTCCTAATGCATTATAATATTTTGCCATGCTCCAGAAAACGGTACCAAATTGCACTAGGAGTAAAATTAAACTACAACACATACGTTGTGGTATAGGAAAACTCTAAACCTACTCCTGATACAAATTATACCCTCTGATTGTAACGTTTTTGTTGTTGTTGTAGTCGTTGTTAGTGGTGGTGGTGGTGGATGTGGTGGTGCTGGAAATGGTGCTGGTGCTGGTGTAACGTTGTTGTTGTTGGGTGTAACGTTGTTAGTGGTGGTGGATGTGGTGGTGCTGGTGATGGTGCTGGTGCTGGTGTAACGTTGCTGTTGTTGGGTGTAACGTTGTTGTTGTTTTTTCTTTGTCAGTTTTCGCAAGGTTTAGCGTGATTTGGGGCGCCACGAATTTGTCAAAAATGATAACAAAAATTACTTTCACGGCTTCTGTTGGTGATAAATAGCTAGTCCTTGAAATCATAAACAATAGCAGTATCATCAATAGCTAGACCAGGCTTTTCTGGGCCATTGTTTAATTAAATTTTATTCAATAAGAAAATTAATTGTCTTTCATTACTTCATCAGAAATATTGCCGTGTGCCATGTTACCAAACGTAGCTTTGTACACTGTCTGGAATGTCGCCGACTTCCTTCTTAACACTCGCCGCTATGCTAAGGCGATCGATTTCTACAAGGAATGTTTTGTACTTCTGAGGCTTACTATGGCGCACCACTTGGAGGGTACCATACCAAATGAGCCCCGTGATATCGAGAGGCAGTTGTATGTGTCTCTTACGGAAGCATACTCCGAGAGCGGCAACATAGAGAAGGGCATAGAAATGTGCAAAGAGTCCCTTAAGATAAACATAGAAACGGGAAATGAACGAAGACAAAGTGCATGTTATGAGAATATCGGTATAATGTACTTCAATCTCGGGCAGTGTGAAAAATCAGTGAGTTATCACGAGAAAGCACTTGCAATGAGGAAGGGGAAGGTGTCAGAAGCACAATCTTGTAATCATATTTGTCTTGTGTACATTCACTTAACCCAGTATGAAAAGGCATTCAGTTACGCAGAAAGAGCGCTTGAGGTCGGTAAACAATTTGGAGACAAGGAGACAGAAGGAATAAGCAGTACCAATCTTTCTATCATATCCATGCATCTTGGACAATACAAGAAAGCGATTGAATATCAAGAGAAAGATCTAGAAATCAGTAAGGAATCTGGTGATCTAAAAGGTGAAGGAACTTGCTATAACAATCTCGGTAACATTTACCTTCTTCTCGGCCAGCTTAAAAAATCTGTAGAGTACTTTGAAAAGGGACTCAAAATCGTACAAGAAATTGGTTACAAAGAAGGTGAAGCAAGAGCTTGCCTGAATCTCTCCAAAGTATATGCCGAACTTGGTGAGTATGCTAAAGCCCTGGAATATAACGAGAAAGCTCTGCCAGCAATACGCTCACTTGGGCATCGACATGACGAAGGGGAAGCCTGCCTCAATCAAGCTCGCTTGTGTCGTACTCTGGGTGAGTATGAAAAGTCAGTGGAATATTGCATGAAAGCTCTTGTATTAAAGACAGCAATGGGAGATAAGAAAGGGCAAGCAGGCTGCTATCAGACTCTTGGTGATGTTTATCGCTCGTACGGCGAGGATGAAATATCGATAAAATACGCGGAGCAAAGTCTCAAAATGTATACAGATATTGGAGACTTAACTGGACAAGGCGTGTCTTTGAACAACCTCGCTATTACTTATTATTCTCAAGGACATTATGAAAAGGCGATTGAATATTTTGAGAAAGATCTGCAAATATGTAAAGCAGTTGGGGACCGAACTTGGGAAGGAGTATCTTGTTGCAACATCGGGTGCGCGTTCTTCGCACTCGAACAGTTGGAAAAGTCAATGGAGTACCAAAAAAAGGCACTTGAAATTTCGAACGAGACTGGATCAAG
>JAHPZR010003336.1:32500-37500 GCA_019787425.1 Platygyra sinensis | reverse complement strand
ACCTATTCCTCGCTAAATTCGAGACAGACGCACTCACACATGCGCCGTACCAGCCACACACCTGGTGGCGCTTCATAGACGACATTTTCATGATCTGGACTCACACAGAAGACGAACTACGCACTTTTATAACTTACCTCAACAACATTCATCCCACTATCAAATTCACTTCATCCCATTCAGCAACATCTACTTCTTTTCTCGACGTCAAGGTCTCACTTAGCCAGGTTGGTGAAGTTGAGACCGATCTCTATACTAAACCTACAGACAAACACCAATACCTTCTACAATCATCGTGTCACCCTCTACATACGAAACGAGCCATTCCATTCAGCCTCGCTCTCCGATTACGACGCATATGCTCTTCAGACGAAAGCTTCACATTACGCGCCAATGAGCTCATCCAATACCTTAACGATCGTGGATACAACCTCTCTTTTCTCAAAAGAGAAATCCAACGAGTTCACGCAATCACACGCAATGAAACACTCAAACCCAGTCAGACTACCACAAACCAACCCAGACGCGTTCCGCTTGTTATCACATACAATCCTGCCCTTCGTTCCATATCTAATATCATACAAAGACACTTTAAAATCCTTTCGTCTTCCCCACGATGCAGAAACGTCTTTCAAACCACACCTCTTGTTGCTTTCCGACGAACCGACAACCTTAGTGACATTCTAGTTAGATCCAAATTACGTACTGATAAACAAACTAACGTCACCAAGGGATCCTTTCGATGCGGCAAAAATTGCATCACCTGCCGCTATATCACCGACGGCCGTACAAATTATACCTTTCTGCCACTGGGGAAATGAGAACCATTCATGATCATATTGACTGCAACTCTAAAAATCTCATTTACATGATACATTGTCTACGTTGCCACAAACAGTACATAGGTGAAACGAAAAGACGACTTAAAGACCGCTTTAATGAACACCGACGACCAGTAGACAGACCCACCCCTTCCTCCAGACCCACTGCAGTTTCAGACCATTTTCTTTCCGACAATCATTCACCTAACGACATAGAACTGATACCACTAGAACTTATACATTCATGTCGTGACGCGTTACGCAAAGCCAGGGAAGCGTACCTTATCGAAAGGGGTCAAACTCTTGAACCCAAAGGTATAAACAAACGAGAAGAAATTTAATCTTATGTTTAACCCACTTGTACCTTATGTAGTATATTCCATTTTGTTATCTTGTCATTCATTAGTTTGTTCAACGGTTTTATTTCTATTTTTGTTATCTTGTCATTTGTTAGTCACTTTAACGGTCAGCTTTTTACTGTAATACTATATAGGCTTTTACCGTTGTTGTTTAAATTGTAACGTCTTTTCTCAGTTGTAAACAGTCCCTGAAGAAGTCAGGCCGTGCCTGACGAAATATTGGAAAATACAAAACAGTTAACCCCAACCGTACGGTCAGCCTTTCTGTGTTCAGTTTCTTCAATCATTTAAATTTGCTGATCAGAGCCTACCAGGTTCCGGTACTTTTGATTTGTCCGTTGGCCCTTTCTAGAGTTTAAAGCTTTTTGTTCATGGGGTCTTATGTTTAGTTTTATTCCTTTTGGTTGGAATGATGTTCTCAAATATCAGTATCTGGGAGTTGAACTGTTACAAGTGAGAGGGTAGACAAGTCATTACAATTTTAAGCGGTAAATGTATAGCAGAATACTGTTTACTTACATTCTCTTTTTCTCTAATAATAATTGAAGACTTTCGTGCAAGAAGGGCGAATATTGGCAATTCCACATTACAGACATTACCTTCAGAGGGCAAATTTTTGGAAATAAAAACTTTTTCTTACATATTCTCTTAAGCAGTTTTTGTTTAAAATTTGTACAGGTATTCATCACATGGTACTTAACTATCAGCAGAAAAGATTCTCTGATTTCATTCTCAAAAGCTTTCAATATTTTTTTAAACGTTGTTACAGACACTGCAAAGCTAGAGTTAGCAGACACAGTGGTTGTTGGATCAATGATGTCAAACATTGTAGGATCTGGATTTTCCTCCACATCATTTGCTCGCCTTATACACTTATGTTCAGAAATCCACTTTATGAAAAAGCATCACAAAGTTTCATTTTCATATTATTTCAAATTTGACAGAATTATGTATGCTTTGGTGACTTTTAGTAAAGAGGACACTTAAAAATAGTAATAACTAAAAAATAATTAATATTTTCGCACACGTGAAAAAGAATCCTTCGCTTTGACAAAATTGTTGTGACAGCCGATCCCTGCATGGCCGGTATTGTTCGATTTTGTTCCCACGCTGGCGGCCAATAACAGACATTAGTAGAATTCTACTAGTATACTAATGCAAATGCTGCAATCTGATTGGCTGAGCTACTCGTATACTATCAGCCATTAGAGTACAGTGGCTGCCCGTCGTCCACGAAATGCGATGTTTTTATAGTTTTTCCGAAGTTTTGGAAGGAATTTTAGATGTAAACGGGTAATTTAATTCCTGAGGAGATTAAAAGAAGCACATTTACGGTTTCTTGACTTTAAAAACTTGAAAATATTGAGAAAGCGGGTACGCGCGTAAACAACTGCAAATTTGCCAAGGACAGTTCAATACGTGCAACTTCGTCTAAGCGTAAAGTCCAATAATGCGTGGAAAAAATCATAGGAAACCGTTATTTTTGTTAATTTCAGTTAGAATTCTACTAAAACAATTAGATTATTCGCTCTCGATTTCTATGTGGCGATAGTTGATTCGGCCTTCGGCCTCATCAACTATCACCTCATAGAAATCTCGAGCTCATAATCTAATTGTTAAATAGTAGTTCAAAACTCTTATTCAATGCGAGTATTTCTGAGAGTACAATAACTCTTTCAGCTTGAGGTGTAACCCACACCGATAGTCCAAGTCGATAAATACTGGCTTGTGACATACTCGTAAGATACTTGCGACCTGCACCGGATTTAAAGCATATGAATGTGGGCTTGTGAATATGGCGTACCATCGGGGCCAAAATTCAACTTTTGAATTTTGCTTGTACGTTTGGCATTCGATGTTGTAGTTTTACAATTTGTACTTACATCTGCGATTCAACATTCAAGTTTGCAATTTCTCTACTCCAATTGACGATTTGACATTGTTTGTTTCACAATTCAACATCCAAGTTTACGCAATTCAACATCCAAGTTTACAATTCAACATCCAAGTTTACGCAATTCGAAGGAGACAGAGAACTAATACGAGTTGCTGACGTAATGATGGCGCGAGCAAAGAGAATTTTCATTTTGATAATCAAAGTTGACAAGTTTTCATTTTTCTCGTCGCGGTGTTTTCTAAAAGAAATAGAAACCATGTTATCAGTGTTCGAGTTATAGAAGCACTCGTGAAAGTTTGGGAGAACTCAAAAACGCTGTGGAAACACTCTCCTACAGCTCGGGTTTTCACAGCATTTCTCGTTCTCCCAAACTTCCACTTGTGTTTTTGAAACTATATAGAAACGCGGTACTGACATGTTTTTTTTTTTTGTGTATACAGGGACTCGAAACGTAAGAAGGTCAAGCTATAACAAAGAACTGTGATCAAAGGAGATTTTTAACAGTCCAGCATTTTTTAATTGTTTTCAGTAGGTTAGATTTCAAGCAAGTGTAGGTATGTGTGTATGTGTATTTTGAAAACCGAAGAGATTAAGACTAGGTTTACACTAGAGGAGATTTTTCCGGATTCGTAGATGTTTCCGGATTCATCAGTTTTAGAGTATTCGGATTCGTTGGCGTTTACACTTAAAGGATATTCGGATTCCTAACCGTTTTACACAGGACGACAACTCCGGGAACATTCACGATAAAATGATTAACAAGCTGTTTGTTGCCTCGACAACGAGAAACAAAATGCCGCCAAGAAAAGCCTACTGGTAGGTTGAGAGAGTCTGAAGTTTTCTTTCCACTCGCCATTGTTGCTCATCATGTTGTCCCACCAGGTAATTGTCCTGGTCTCACCCAGAATCATCCAAATCATGTTTTCGATCGTGCCATCGTCATATTCGATAAAGTGTGGAGGACGTCAACAATGTTTGCGTCGCTTTTTTGGTTACTGAGGAATACTGCATTACCCATTCACTGGAAAATTTGGACCATTTACAGACTTCAAAAAAGTTAATCAAATCTTTGTAAAATGTATACATTTCCTTTGTAAATTACGATGTCTGTAAATTTGCACATTTACAGAGATTCTGTAATCTTCATAAAAAGTCTGTAAATTTTAACCCATTTTTTGTCCTGACATCGCGCAAAATGTCTGTAAAATCTTGCTATTTTTCTTGTAAATTTAGGCTGAAATTTACAGAGATTTTATGGCATATGTATAAATCTCTGTAAAATCTCCGTATATTCTTTGTAAAAAAAGGTAGGAGAAAAAATGTCTGTAAATCCAATAACACAAAATCTTCATATAATCTCTGTAAAAGAAAGCTGCGTAGAATCTTAGTAAAATCTAGATAAAAAAGCTACACAAAATGTTACAGAAAAGTTCAGATAATGTCTGTAAAATGTACACATTTTATTGAACTAAATATCAGCAAAATCCTGTCATTTTCTCTGTGAAATCACTACGAAAAAGAGACAGGGTGATCAAACGTAATCTAAATAAAATCCGCACAAAAATGCACAAAATGTCTGTGAAATGTATACACTTTAATGTTATAAATCTCTGCAAAATGTCCACATTTTTTCCCTAAAAAATAGTATACATGAGTATCATACATATCATATCTGTAATAACCAAAGCGATGTAACAACCTCTTATATTAATAATGGATGAACTTTAAAGTTCATAATCAACATATGATTGAGATTTAGTCTACCATATATAAAATTACTGATTTAAAAAAATAGTGAATACATTTTTTTAACTTAAATGTGTTTCGGAATGTTGAGTTAAACCTCCTCTAATTTCAAACATCCTTCCTCTGTGAAAGTTTATACTTGATACTCTGATATTCTTATTCTTACTTAATATATAT
>JAHPZR010003336.1:25000-30000 GCA_019787425.1 Platygyra sinensis | reverse complement strand
CCTGTAGTAGTGTCAAAACAATCATTTATTCAACTGAAATTAAATTTGATTTTTGGACTCGTCAGTTAATTTTTTAACTTTGGATCTTATTGCTTTTCATTGATAGAAAGCATACTGATTTTCAATGACTTTCCATGTCCCATATATGTACCTAAATTTCAGGACTGGCCAGGCCTGGAAAATGAATTTAGAAAATTCCATGACTTTCCAGGTTTTCCATGGCCCATACGAACCCTGTATGCACACTGTTTAAACAGCTATTCTTAAAAGTACAGCATGTAGCTGTCAGTGTCAGACGGTCAGTGAAATGAATATAGACTGTCAGAAATATATTCACCTCAGGCCTACATGTACATGTATCATCTTTATTTTTTCACTCATGCTTTCTTCAGTTCTCTGAGGAAAGAAAATAACACATAAGACAAGCAATCAAGTTTAAATTATCTATCTGTATCAGTCCAAGGGTTATACAGTGAAGCTCCTTTTTCATAAAAATGTAAAGCCTTTTTCACACTAGTGACATGACACCATAACAACACAGTCAAGAAAAAAAACACTGTTATCAAAACTGTTATGCCTGACTCAGCAAATATTGCTAATGTAAATATTGTTGCTGTCATTGAAGAAACTGATTCAACAGTTCACCTGCATGCAGTCCACACATATCTGGATATTTTTTAATCTGTTCATGTTGATCCATACCCTTGATAGGACCTCAATAGATACTCCATCAACACCTTGTTTGGCACTAGTTCGACAATTCAGCAACATCTCAGTCGACAGTCGGTTGAGAGTCGACTGTCACTCAGCCAGTCATCAACCAACTGTTGATCAGTGTCGATCGATATGTTGATCAAGGGTATCTATCAAGAGTATCAATCGACCCTCACCCGTGAATGTCCTTAGTACACGATTCTAAAACGACCAACGCCCTGATCAAGAGCCGAATTGTACATTGACAAACCTAATACCAATATGGGTCGACCCAAAAATTTGTCAGTTGATTCCAACATCAAACCTAATTTAGTCAAACTTTATTACCGATTAAGAATTGTGGAAATGAAGAGGCTGTTTTCCTCGCAAGTGCAATCAAGGAGGGTACAGTGTAGAAGTCGAAGACGACTCCAGGGCCGGGTTGTTCGAAAGCCGGTTAACGCTAACCCAGGGTTAACCGTTAACTGAAGCATTATGTTTTCTTGTTTAAAAACGTTTTTCATCTCTAATTATGTTTGGTGTAGTTTGAGATTACTACAGCTCAAAACTGAAGGGCAAATAATATAAACAGAACACCTCACCAAAAAGTTACAAAACTGAAATCAAAATTCTCGCTAACCCTGGGTTAGCTTAATCGGGCTTTGAACAACCCGGCCCAGATGTATAAAACAACTTAAGATGTATATGTACATTTCGTGATCTTAAAGCGAAAGGGGAACACATATCTCCTCGCTCTTCCAACCATTCTGATCCAAAAGATCGAAACAAGCTGTGTGCGTTGGATAAAAATAATATATTAATGTGTTTGTAATGTATGCATCAGGATTGGCACAAGTAAAGATGGGTTTTTGAATTCAAGTTGACCTTGTACCGTTCTTTTCAACAAGCTCAGTCGAATAAAACGGCAGAATCGACCCAAATACACTAGTGTCGATATGTCGAATTTTAATTGTTCAACGTTTGAACCGATCATAAAACGAAAAACAAATGTAGCCATAAAACTGTACCTTATTTTCTTCGACAACTGGTTTGATAAGATCGGCAAGGCCATTTTGTTCCAAGAAATCCCTTGCAGCCATATCAACAGATCTGAGAAATAGATGAGAGCAGAAGCATATGGTGAAATTACCTAGGAGCCATGAGCTCGATCGGCATAGAAAGCATAAGATTCGAACTTTAAAGGAGATTACGAGGTCAAAATTGCGTTAAGAATAATTTCATCATCAAAATGGACACTTACCTATGTTTCTTTGCAGTAGACCAAGTCTAAAATGAGAATAAAACACACGAAGTATTACTAGCCGTTGAATTCACAGCTTCGAAGAATTCGAAAAAAGCGGGAGCGAATGGACGTGATCGTAGAGCATGCTGGTAGTGTAATACGTCACTAGACGTCACTACCTGTGCTTGCCGGGAAAACATCATCCGCGAAATGTCTGAAAAGGATTTCTGTCCCTGCGATAAAAGTCGCGGTAAAGTTTTTCTTATTGAACAACTATGCAACGACGACTTCGACTTTCTGTCCGCCATCTCCAAGAGACTGTCCGCCATGATGATGATTACCGCTGACCAAGAGAAAATGCTCAATGTTCTTGATCACTAACCAGCCTGAGTTTATTAATGATTTTCGACTTTTAGCGCCCGGGACGCTCAGGTATACTTTCAAAACCTCATGGGAGGGCGCTTACGCGGGACTGAGGCTTATTTCTTTTTTTTTTTTTGAGAAACAACGAAATATTAAAAAAAAAAACAATAACAATATCGTATGAACTCAGAGTTAGCCATCGTAGCTTGATTAAGAATCTAACACAAACAGCAGTGATATACATATATGCATGCATTGTATTACAATGCATTTTAATGCCGAACTTGACGTTTCGTATGGTAGTCTACAGACATTTTTAAAAGTGATGGTTAAAATGTTCTGCAGCAGTTCGCTAACCTGTCTAAAAATCATAAGGATTTTATTGATTTATAAAAATAAATCAATAACTTCTCACCACCGTCATTGACATTAAGGGAAAGTTTTAGCTCTTGAATAAACAGTCTATAATTTTCCAATGAAAGTTCAGTTCACGCTGACATGTCAAAATAGTCCCAATTTATGATGTGACCATTGGTTAACACATGACCGAGCAAGGGCTGTTGAATGGTAACTTTTAGCAGGGCCTTGACAATATTACGTATGTGAGCAATTATGGAAGATGAACCTCGGTTGATAAGTACACTAATGGCGCTGTAATATTATAATACTTGCATAGGGGCGCTTATTGATGTTAGGGGCCCTAATAAGAACGCATTCGAAGGGGCGCTTACTCGGAAGAAGGGCGCTAAATCGAATCATTACGGCATGTCTACGTTGTATGTCAGTTTACAGAGATTTTATGGTGCCCTGGCCGACTATATCGGAAGGCAATCGATATAATCAATGTAATCGATAATAATTAATCGATTATTATCGACTGCCTCAATTTTTCGATAAAAATCGATACTCACAATTCTAGTCCTCGTAATTGCTCTCGATTATATCGATTTTCATCGATTGTCATCGATCTTAGTCCTTAACTCTAGAAAGATTCAGACGTCCTGCCGGGAATTGCTTCATATACAGCGTGCGTACGCGTGTCCGGTCGAATATGTAATTTGTTATTATCTTTGTGCGAGCTGGCCGTTTTTGTCAAGGCGCTACTTGATGTGATCCTCAAGGCACATGCTTCGTTCATTTCTGTAACTGTGCTACTAGCCACACTTTCAGTAGCTCAAGCAAAAAAAAAAACCAGTGTATTGATGTTCAGGTGGCTTTATGAATGATTTTGCAGATATTTTATGTTGCCCCAACTATGTCAATTTACAGAGATTATATGGTGCCCCGACTATGTCAATTTACAGAGATTTTATGTTGCCCCGACTATGTCAATTTACAGAGATTTTATGGTGTCCCGACTATGTCAATTTACAGAGATTTTATGGTGCCCCGACTATGTCAATTTACAGAGATTTTATGGTGCCCCGACTATGTCAATTTACAGAGATTTATGGTGCCCCGACTATGTCAATTTACAGAGATTTTATGGTGCCCCGACTATGTCAATTTACAGAGATTTTGCAGAGATTTTACGGTGCCCCGACTATGTCAATTTACAGAGATTTTATGGTGCCCCGACTATGTCAATTTACAGAGATTTTACATGATAAGACTAATCCTGTAAAATCTTTGTAAGTGGTAAATTTACAAGCATTCTGAGAAGATTTTGTTTAGTCTGTAAATTATGACTCCTATCCTCTTATTCTAGCTGCTGTAATTTACAAACATTTTACAAACATTTTGAAATGAACAGAACTAAAAACTAAATAAAATGTTTGTAAAATAAATTTACAGACATTTTGTTTTTAATCAGGAAAAGTACCAAGTCTGTAAATTCAGGATTTACAGACATTTCGTAAAGTCTGTAAATGGTTCAAATTTTCCAGTGATTACAAATTAAAATACTACCTGGACCTGTGACAGAACGAGGAGGCAACCAGCGACCGCCATCAATGGCCATCAATACGACTACGACTTTGGATTCCTTTGGATTGCTAGATCCGCCATTTTAGTTCTACCGCATACTCAAAATATCGCTGGCGGAAAAATATCCGGATTCGAGAGAAGAGCGTTTACACGGCAAAACCTTTCCGGATTCAAAAGTTTTCGGATTCAAAGTTTCCACTTTAGATTCCGGATTCAAAATCTCCGGAGACATGACCAAACCGGGATGTTTTCATTTCGGATTCGTCCTCTTGTGTGTAAACGGCAAAACCAATCCGGTACTAAAACGTTCCGGATTCATCACGAATCCGGAACAATTTCCTCTAGTGTAAACCTAGTCTAATACACCAGTACACCGGTTGAATTCACAAGATTACAACAGAGGAGTATTTAGTAACTGCAGACATGCATGTGCATTTCATAACCAGTACTGCTACATTTTGTCGGCGAAAACGCCGGGGACACTAGTTGCTCAACTTTGGATGTCGATCAGTATTTCTAAATTCGTAACTTACTTCAGGTGCTGGAAATCAAAATACTCCTGTCAACAGCAGAAAGCACAGCACGTGATCAATCACACCTTTGTTAATAAAGCTTATTATACCCTTTATTATATGAAGATTAAATGATCTGTGAAGACAAACACTACAACAGCTCTTCAAGTGAAGCAAGTAATTGACTGGACTCATGATTTACGTATAAGCTCGTTTGGTATCATTGTGGTACTGTGCATCTTCAGAACTCCTCTTCGGACCTA
>JAHPZR010003336.1:0-20000 GCA_019787425.1 Platygyra sinensis | reverse complement strand
ACCACGATAATGACGTCAAGGAGGTTGTTTCGTCACAACCCAATGTCACGTGGCACAAATCAACCAACCAGAGAATCGGAATTCGTACAGTGTATGAAAGTTGAATAATAAAGCGGTATAGTTGCACGGCATCTAGAACGAGGATTATTTGCAGGAACTGACTTGGTTTTAAGTTTATTCCTTTTTCTGTAATGCTAATAATAAAACAATATTAATGCTTGCCTATGGGAGAGCCCTTTTCCAACCACCGTTGTTTTGATAGTTGTGGCCGTGGTTTCCATGATTGCCGCGCCAGCCATGCCAGCGTTTAGCGTCATCCCTGTCAGCGACGTTCGTTTTATGGACGTCAGTACTACAGGGAAATAAAATTAGGATTGTTTAGAGTTAGGAATATGAGGAATTACTTTACGCCCCCCTTTAACTGAAATGGACGAAACCGTGTATCAAGGAAATGGATTTTAACGTCCGCTCACTTGCGTCATCCGCCAAGAGAAAGCCTTTGTTGTAAGAGCCTGGGAAACGAGAACAATCAACTGGCATGACAATCGGCTATAATTTATGTGTTGTCTCACTTCATTTCAAAAAATTCAAAGGAAAACCAAAACCATGAAATAAGCCAATTTCTAAACAAGCAGAGGTAGGAGGGTAGGTTTAGGGTACAAAACAATCAATCCGCTTTGTTTCGATCAGAGGTATGCGCAGTTCTTTCGTAACACAGCTGTGCGACCATTAGAAAGTAAGAAATGTCCCAAGACTCTTAGCCAGGACTGTATTTTGCCAGGAGCTCATCGAGGGGAGCCTCTATCTTCACTAATTCCTTGAGTCAACCCTTTCCTGGGTAGATCTTTTTAAGAACGGCTTCTTCCCGCGAAAAGTATCATATTTCTGTTGAGTAAACCGCGAACAGTGAAAAAAAATTGCTAACTTTACTTTTCTTTCGAGGCTGTGAGTAGGTTTTCTCCTTTCACCGCCGTCGCAGAAGATCTTTTGCATGCTGGCCAAATTCTCTTCTTCACTTTCGCTGTCAGAAGATGCACAATATCGAGATATCGACCGTATCAGAACTTTCTTCCGATGAGTCATCTAATCTCTCTTCGCTGTCCCCAGCCTGATCGTGTGCATGTGGGTAAAACAATGACTGTCATAGCTCTGTTTTGATTGGCTCTTCGACCTGAGGGAGGCGTTCTTTTAATAGCTCTGCTCGGGAAAGGGTTGACTCCAAGGTCAAGTATGGGAGAAAGAGGCTCCCCTCGGATGTGCTCCTGATTTTGCCGTATGTCTCTGACCTGATCTCTTTTCTGCTTTTTTACAATAGGCCATTTCCGAGTTCCCTTGTTCCTCTGTTTCAAATCGAGTCTAAGTGCGAAACCATTCCTATGAAAATGACTTGGATTTGCATGAAAATGAAACTGCATGCAGAATCTCATTTTAATAAAAGAGGTTTCGCACTTAGACTCGTTCAGTTGAAACAGAGGCACAAGAGAACTCGGAAATGGCCTATTGTCAAGGCTGAGACTTCTTGCTTAAAATAGGTTTTGTTTGGCCATTTTAGTACGTTGAATATAAACTTCAACGTGATGAACGTGATGTATGAATGTCTGAATGAATTTTTGGTGGTAAAACGCGCATCTTCATAATATGAGTCGAACCGAGAAATTTATTGTGGTCCAAGCTTTAAACAAACAATATCGCTGATTAATAGAAGTTAACACTATCTGATCGTCAACTTGTTGTTATCAATTTAATCGAACTATAACGAGAAGGTAAAACTGTTTTAGCATGTGAGCACTCAACTTACATGGCAGATAATCCCTTGTTCGCTTCCTCGGTTGTGCTTTTGCTTTCTTTCATAAACATTTTAGGCCTAGCATCTGTACAGACGATAAAAATACACAAGACCAGCAACAGAAGTTTCTCCATTCTCGTGTTATTGCACGAACTCTTTCAAACTTTTACTGTATGGCTCAACTGCCACTCCAAACTGATATTGAATGCAAACAACTGACGTCTTTTCTGTGAAAACCGCCCGGTTTCATTCAGTTGAAATTAAACGTGCCATCGAGGGGTTTATGTTACTACGTAACACGATTTCGACTTATATTGGAAGTCGCCGGCTTCCCATGCTCCGACTGTGAGTATTGTTAAAAAATGAGAAGAATGAGACATAATAATCAGAAATGTATAGAGACAAGGTTTTGAAAATTAAGATTGTCTTTTTTGTGGATATGAAAAGTTTGCATTTCTTATTTCTTCGATACTCAACCATTGTTTCTACCATGAACAATACTGACCTACTGCGTAGAAACGCCCACAAACCAATGGGCTATAGCGTGGTCAATTCTGTTGCGTGGAATTTAGGAAAAAGGAAACATTCAGTTAGGTGTTTCTATAGAGTTGAAGAAATATGAATTGAAGGTTGTGGGAACTAGAAATGCTGTGGGAACGCGAGTGCCTACACAGCTTTTTCGAGTTCTCCCAGACTTTCACGAGCATTTTCCACAATACGATAGAAACACGAAGAAAATGTCTTCTTTCTTCTTTTAGAAATTAGCCTAAGGATAATAACGAACAACGTAACTACGAAAACTTTCCTGTGTAATAAAAATGAATATAAAAGTTCTTAGGCTGTCAAACAGACCAATACTTTACTGATTAATAGAATTTGAAATATCTGTCTGATACAAAAGCTCAAGTTTACGCAGAAACAGTGATATATTAACAATGTCTACGCTGTAGTTTTATATCAAAAGAGTACACCTCTACACGAGTTTCATTTGTAATCGGGGATCTCGGCATATGAATAAGACACCAAAGAAGAACGTGGACAATGTGTCGCCTCAAATCAATTAAATCACTGCTTTGAATATAAGTAACTCCCACTCAGAAGGAAGCAACATTATGCCTGACACGTCCGATTATATCGATAAGGAAGGTATTATACCTTTTGTCAAAAAAAAAAAAGAAAAACTTAACGATCGATGATTCCAATTTAGTCCGTTATTGTTTTAATACATGTGCTGATAATGCTCACATGTACTGATAATGCTCACAGCCTGTCCTGAACATGGCAGTTTCTTGATTATTTTGCTACAGTCAAACGCTTGGTAGACTCTCCAACGAATCAGGCACACCAAATTTATTTTGACTTGAATTATTGGTGATTCAGTATTCAAATCTACGGACAAGAAGTAGAGGAAATTTTCACTGTACCTAAATAGAATACAAGGCCTACAGAAAACTTTAAAAACTAGAAGAGTAGAACCTGCAACGTCAATTTACACCCTTATATTGAACGTGTCGGCCCTTTCTGGAAATTAATTGTTACTTATATTCATGTTAAAGTTGTTACTTTATTGTCGCCGCTTGCCAACTCGTGCTCGTTATGGAAAGTTTGCCGGTACCGCTACTTTTATTTACCAAGATCATTAATTTTGGTTTTAGTTGCTTTTTATTACCTCGGTTTTTATTAGATGCTATACTGAAGGGAAACAATAGCAATTTCACTTTAAACATTGTCTTATTAATAGAGCTCATTCACTGTCTTGAGCGATTAACAATGATTCTACTGACCGCGAGTAAGAAGACATTGAGATTCAAAGATACTGAGCAACGCGGAGTGAGCGACTGAAACAAAAGATCTATGACTGATCTTTGTTTCTCGGCTCAGTTTTTGCGCCTTACGTTACCACTTGATGTTGCAGTCGGTAGTGCAACAGCCCAAAGAAAATAACGAACAACACATGACGTTTCCTGTGTTTTTATCGAGTTATTGAAACACCATTTTAAATTAATCATCACGTGTATTTTCCCTGCGCTATTTCCTAAAACAAGACAAATGGATCAAAATAATACAAAACTGCTTGGGCGGTTTAAAGGAACCAATTTTTTGTTGAAAGAATTGGAAGTACCTGTCTGCTACAAAAGCTTTCTACAAAATTCAGACAGTTGGTAACAAGAGAAAAACAGAATTTAATTAAACGAGACCCTCTAACCAAACTGTTCACGTGCAAAAAGTTCATTTGCATTTAAATTATTTGAAATTCACGGACAAGAATTAAGGTTACATTTTACTCTACGTGGAAAATACAAGGACCTGCGCAAAAAAAAAAAAAAAATTATAAAAACTAGAATAGTGGAGCCAGCTGATATATTTAATCAATACCATTCTACACATTTGCATCGAAAGTGTTGCTGTCATCTATGTCCAACTTGTTTCATTATTGCAGTCGCTCGCCAATTAGTGCTTTTCAAAAGTAAAGGCATTTAAAAAATTAATTCTTAATTCAACTTGGTTTTATCAGGGTTTCTCTGGCCCTATTTACCAATATTATTAATTTTTCGTTTTAGTTGCTTTTTATTAGCTAGGTTTTATTAGATGACTGGGTTGAAGCGAAACAATAAACACTTTGTTTGAAACGCCGACTAATTGATTTCTCAGCATCTTAAGGAAAAAAAACGGTGTTTAATATTTTTCTATTCATGCAGTGTGCATTTTAATCAAATTTAATTACAGAATAGAGAACTCGAGCGAAAATAAAATAATACATCCCTAAATTACTGTATAAATCAGATCGTAACGTAATGTTAAAAATATAACAAATGAAAGCAGCAGGAAGAAGTCCAGGAACTGTGAAGACTGTACAGGTATTTTTCACACGGTTGTTTCAAAATAAATTTAACGTTTTGGACTACAATACACTGTTTGTTTTGACTTGTCAGGTATTGACAGACATGGTTCGAGTTATCGAAGGTAAAATTGTATGGAAAATGACCTGAAGGAAAACGAAAATTGCTTCGAGTTAACGGGGGGACTGGAAGACGACCACGGGAACGTTGCAGCGAACACCTACGCAGCATTCGAAACCGATCGCGCGGGTTTCCCGTAAACATTTCAACTCCGCCTCCCACTCTCTGGATGACATCATGGTCTGTGGCTTAAAACAGTGCTCTGGCAGCAACATCAGCCGTAAGCAGCATGAAATGAGATTAATCTTCAAGCTGGGCACGCTTCGACCAAACGGACTGAACATTAACTTCAATTTCTTGTGACTGCAGGTTTAGCGCGTATTACATTTACGCGCGCTAAAACAGTGGTTTTCTTATTTCTTTCATGCACGCGCTTTCCGTGCGTGCGAACGCATACAAATTTTATTTTGTATGGCGTGGCCAAATCCACCTACTGAAGAAAGACCCAGCCCGAAACGTTTAGTTTATCTAAACAAATTGACAGTTTCCAGAGCATTTTAGCCTTATATACGACTTTTCTACAGTGTCACGCATCGCATGAGTTTTTTGCTCAATCCTGGAGAAATCGTAGCCTGCGAACACAACAGTCCTTCTTCGCTCCCGGCCCGAGTATCACGCCACTCGGTCAGGAACGGAGAAGGATGACTGTTTTCGCAGGCTAGAGAAATCGATCTTAGTTCGAGTTAGCGTGAGATTCGAGCCAGCTGTCGAGTTATCGGGAGTCGACTGTGCTACGTGACTAATCTTTCGAAACTTCAATTACTTTTATAGGCTTAAATAATGGATCTCTTGGACTTCCATTGCGAATTCGAGGCTGTGCAACTAGCTTCTGCATAGTAAAGTGTCGAATTCGCCATGACCGCTGAATAAAAGCACTGACAACGCATTTGCACAGGGTGCGGCCTCGACCTGAAAAAAATATATTCATAGCTACAGGCGGGAAGGTGCCACAAATTTGAAAATTAAACAATACACAGAGCTGTAAACAGATCATCCTTGCTGGAATTTGTGAATATTTTACTTTAGGTCGAGGCTAACCCTGTAGAAATGCGTTGTCAGAGCTTTTATTCAGCGGTCATGGCGAAATCGAAACTGGACTATTCCACTGTGTTCACGGAAATGTGATGTGGATGGTTTGTGGTAATGTATGCACAGTCAAGAAATCCTGGTCCTTGGCAGTCAGCGCTCTGATGGTGTCGATCGTGGTGCATATATCCTGAATCAAATTTCCCGGATTCGACTTCCGATGTCGTCATTCTAATTGTTTTTCTTCTTCTTCTCTACTTCAATTATAAAAGACGTTTTTCGAGTAGCCTTCATGCATAAAAATAAGTAAATGTGAAATCTGGTTCCACTCATTGATAAGTAAGGTATTCCGTCTAGGGTCCGACGGATTATGCATAATTTGTATATGTAATACTGAGGACTACATGCTGTCCAATTCGGAAATATATGGATGGAAAACATTCTGAGCACAGCCAAAATTGGACGAGGCCGCAGGCCGAGCCAATTTGCCTGTCAGAGGAATTTTTTGAATCCAATTATTTCCAAATTGGACAAGCATGTAGTCCTCTTACTTATCAATTATAAAGCTAGTCTGTTATTAGGTGTTACTTCGTCAAGCTATTATCCTTAAAGAAAGGCAAACTAACATATTATGAATTATGTTTATTTCTAAAATATTTGGCAGAATAGAATGCCATAATCACACAGAATAACAATAATATAATGCAAAAAAGAATACCTTTCCGTAACCCTGCACTCGTAATTCTCTTGCTGTCGCTTCAAGTTGTTGCTTTGAATTTGCAAATTCACGATCTCGCAAAATACTGCCACAGTTTTCAAGTGACGGTCTAACGAGCATTGCATGACAGCCAAACTTTCTGGCCCCGGTTGTTCAAAAGATGGATAACGCTATCCACCGGATAAATCACTATCCAGTGGATAAGTATTGACAAAACAAACCACGCTATCCACTGGATAGTGATTTATCCGGTGGATAGCGTTATCCAGCCTTTGAACAACCAGGGCCTGGTTCGTAACCTTGACTGTCCTTTTTTCGAATTTCAGCGAAAAACGGCAAAGAATTGCATCTAGCTGATGACAAGGGATATCGCATATCTTCCAACTTTCTCGCTTCGTTACGCTGCACTTTCCACTCGTTGAAAACATTCAGCCAAGTTTTTATACTCTTGGAGGTGTTCACGTTTTGTTTTTTGCCTCTCAGGTTGGTAAGCTCCTGATTTGGCAAAGTAGGCAATCTCTCATCTGCGGTGATATCGCTGAAAAGGTTGTGGGAAATGGAAAAATCTGGCAAATCTCCTCCGCTAAACTCCGCCATTGTTAACTACAAAGGTAAACGGCAGCAACAGCGCTGACGCTATCATTGCTTTGTGCTGATTGGCTAGTTTCTATTACCTATTGTATACACTGGGACTTGATTGGCCCAGACAAGCTGTCCTATTTTTTCTAAATTCGACAGTCTGCCTATTTTTAAAGGAAAATCCTATCTGAAACTATCCAAATTAATCCTTAATTGGACAGTTTTAAAAAATTAAAGAATAGTAGCTGTGCTGACAATACTGGATTAACTGACCGCTATATAATTATGAGCATAATACTATCTCTGGAGCATCAGCCATAAAGCTGGCATAATGCTAATATTTTTGCAGCATAATGCCGTAGTTTCTGAAAACTGTAAGAAGTGTATACAAATTTTGCCAGCAACCCGCTCTAGAATGCACAAAGTTGACGAAAGTGGGAATATTTTAGGAACAACAACAACAACAACAACAACAACAACTTTATTAAACCAAATAATAATAGTTAATGGATGGCCTACCCCGCAAATAGCTAAGCTAATCGAGGCGGGGCAAGCCAAATACAAGAACACACCTATTAAAAGACAAACTTACACAACAGCAGTTAGTTCAACAAATTAAAGGTACAGATTACAAAAAGACTTATTATTGACAAATATCTATTAGCTAATAATTAAAGACTGCAAAACTACTCGGAGCTATATTTTCCATACTAAGTAGAAAAACACAATTTACGAAAAACTTGGTTATTTACAAAAAAAAAAGAAAAAAAGTATTATTAGTCAACTTCTCCAATTTTCTTAATTATCACAGGGATCTGAATATAGTCATCTTCGTTTTGCAAAATATGTAATAGCGACGTTCGAAGCACCTTTTTAAATGTGTTTTTTGGCAGAACCCTCATATGGCATGGTATCTCATTCCATAGTCTTACCCCAAGTCGAACTTGGGAACTTGATACCTTAGCCCCGTACCCAGTGCATTTTGGTATAATCGAAGGCCTGGTTACCTCTTTATGCCAGTCTTCCAAGCTTGAATATAGTTCTTGGATTTGCATTCCACTATTTACACTATTTACCGTGCGAATCTTACATTACAAGGACACGCTTACGATATAAAGCAATGCAATAACTTACACTACTATCAGTTCTTACTTACTTACTATTTTTTATTTAAATTACTTATAAATGCGTTGGGGGGATTAGTCTGTTACAGTAATCTACGTTTTTACTTACAATTGCATTCACATTTTGATACTGAAAGATCAACCAAGCAAAGCAAAGAGAACAATTCTAAAAACATACACTACTGACAATTGAAATTAAGAAAACGCTACTTATATATAGTGAAAAACTGTGACCGAGGGCTTCAAACCCAAGGTACATATATCGATTATTCGCGCTTGCAAATTTAAATATGCATATATATTTCAATTGTCAATCAATAATTCATTCATTCATTCATAACAATGTTTGGTTTTCTTACCAAGTCAATCTTCAGGCTAAGATTCAAGCCGTAAATTACTTTTCTAAAACTAACACAAAGTTTCATTGTCATAATACAGTAGGTGATTGATATCAGACAGACGTCTCAAATCACCCTCGACGAATATATGAAGCTTTTAAGACGGAATTATTCCTCAGTAGTGGAAATTCTTACTAGATAAACTTGTAAACAAAGCTATCGATGTTGTTTTTGTTCTTGTAATAATTAGCAAACACAAGGTATCTTTGGCCTTTGTGGACAATGGCGTGCACTCCTCGAGCTCCGAAGGTTCGCAAATCTTGGTAAAGAGTAAACTGTGCTCCAGAAGCCTTGTAGACAACTGAACGAACTGAGTATCCGCCACTGGCTCCATAATGATTTGCGACAGTAAAGAACATTTCACCATTCATTTCAAAAGATTGCATACCTGTAGCACCTTGAGTAGTAATCTCTTGAAATAAAGAAAATTTTTTGCCATCCCATTTGTAGATAGGCGAGTTGGTGTCAAACTTGCTTCCTGTATAATGGTTGGCAAAAGCGAGAAAGAGATAACCATTAACACGAAAAAATGTTGCGCTGTATGCCCCTTGCGTTTGCACCGATTGGAACTTTAAGAAGTGTCCTCCAGACCATTTGTACACGTTGGACTCAGTGTTGTGTTTCTTCTTAGGGTGGTAATAGTTCGCATAGACAAGGAAAGTCTCGTTGGCGATCACAGTCGAATCACATGCCCTGGCACCATCAGTAGGAATATTCTGGTACTTCGAGAACTTTCCTTGTTTCCACTTGTAAACAAATGAGTCGATAGAGTGGGTACTGCAATCCCCGTGCTCTGAAACAGCTAAGTAATGCTCTCCCTCAATGGTAAAAAATTTGAAGGCAGAAGCACCATTGGTTGAAATAACCTGGAACTCTTCAAACTTGCCTGCGCTCCATTTGTAAATGACAGAGTTCAGTTTATAGCCGCCAACGTAGTTGTTTGCAATAGCCATGTAGTGCACTCCGTCTATTTGGAATTGTTCGATGCCGTACGGGCCTTGGGTGGACAGAGTTTGGTTTAGAACAAAACGTTTGTTCTCCATCTTGTAAACAACAGACTTAGCTTTTTTTCCCAAGTTATCGCCATTGTAATTCGCAAACACCAGAAACAGATCGTCACCAATCGAAAAGAGTTTGACATCCGTGGCACCTTTGGTGGGAATTTCTTGAAACTTTTCAAAGAAGTGAAGGCCTTGCTTACAGCCTGCTGTAAATAACATAAGACCCACTAGTGAATGACCCTTTTCACAGTTATCTACATTACAATTTAAACCAGAATTGGAGGTAATTTCCTGCAATTTTGTAATTTCTAACCCCAAATTGCCTCGAGTACACTTTGAATTTCTTTGTAATGCAACTGACAAAAGTTAAACGTGAAAAAGGGCTTTTTCGAATCCCCTCTACTGAAGAAACCTAGGGGCAAGTCTCATCTCGTAGTTATTTGTGGGACTGTTACGAAGGACAAAACACCTTCCCCAGATTTCTTTACGCTTGTGAAGTCCTTAGCGGATACCTTTTAACGCAACTGTAATCGCGTGTAACCTACAGAGACTCTGTGTAACAAAATGCTACATTTTGTGAAATAATTAAGAGCGACTTGCTGTAACGGTCATCTATACCTATGCAAGATAGGAAAAATCGATTTTCTGAAAATTTGTCAGGAAGAAGGTTTTTACAAACTTGTTTCAAAACAGTAACTTTGAGGTTGTTTGGATTTTTATTTTCTTCTTCAGAGCGCCTTTTGTATTTTGCCCCAAAAAGAGCAAAACTCGGCCGCGAAATTGCACTTTTTGCGAAGGCTGGCAAGCCAAAATGCTGTGCGTGGCTGGAAAATCTAACCCATATTATTAAAATATAATGTTTTAGTACTTATTTCGCGTTGTCAGATCTACATGTAATTTGAACCTGAATTTTTAATAAATTTTCAAAATTATACGCGACGGCGGTGTCGCGTGACGTCCAAAGTTAGGTCAAATTCGTGGACCAAAAAGTCAATCTGGTACATGGATTTACCTCGCAAAACTATTTTTCTGGGTAAAAGTATCACTTCATCCCCTTTTTATCGCAAATTTAGCTTGGGTAAATAAAACGCAAAAATTTGACAGCGTCTTGAAACCAGACACCTGAGCTAATCGCTTGACATTTTGACCTTTCACGCCGCGATTATTATCTCGAACGTTGACCCTGAAATGTTTGCCTGTGGGTCTCAATCCGGTTAAATAATTGTTTTAAGCTTCCAGATATCAGCTATAGCAATTTAAAGGTAGTTTCTAGCTGCAAACGAACATGTTTCGCAAAGGCTAATTTTGAATATTAAGCTTAAAGAGGGTCGGAAAGGGTTTTTTTTCCGTGAACCGTGAATGCCTATTTTTAATTGCCGTGAATCGTGAAATAACTAATTTATTTCTCGAGATTCGTGAACATGGTCTATAATTAGCTCATTTTCCGTGAAATTTTCCGAATATACTTAGTAGTCACGCATTTCAGAACTCGAATTCATTCAGAACTTGATACGTGAAGGTCAAGTATGTAACAAAATGCCACGCTCGTCACGCACACTACCAAGACTACCCATCCTAGACATGTCTAGACGTCACATGACTCGCATAGATAACTCCGCCGTGACCTGTAATATGTCATTTGAAATATGGTCAAATATGGCGAGCGAAAGTACAAGTGCGGACAGTGAGGGAAGCGTTTTTCAAGTTTTGGAAGGTGTTGTCTATTATATGTGGATCCAACAACATCTTCAAATGCAATGAATGCGTTTTTTGGTAGCAAAGAGCGTGCGCGTATTCCTTTAGCGGGAAAGCACTGCTTCTTGCAAGCGTTTGTAAAGCATGTGGTAGAACATGCAGGCCTCAGGGAGGAAGCTAAAAAAAGAAGCCTCGGGTCCAGAATCGATATAAAACTATGCCGCTTAGAAAAAAGGACCAGATGGTAATGCACTTATCAGCGGCCATCCCGGGGGGTTGATCCCAAGGAACCCCCGGCATTTGCACCAATACATTTGCAAATTCTACCTACCCAGGGCCTCAGTATTCTTCTACAACAAGCTACCACTGTCCCTTCCCCCGTGGAGCATAAATCGAAAGGACTCCCAAATGGTAACGTAATTTCCTGCATAATTTATGATAAAAGTTTAACAATAATATATACAGTAAGCAAAAATATCTAGTCCGCCTGTTTTCTGCACACAGCGAAGTTCAGCTTTATACCTTGTGTATCATAGAATAACAATTTCAACGAAAATACACTTGTAGTTATCACTTCAACCTGTGTTTACTACACAGAGCTATATACTCAGTCCCTACGGTCCGGATCTTTCATTTTCAAGATAGCAGCGATGTTACAAATCCCGCGGGTCTTTCCCCTTGTATCTTGCCTCGGAAGTGCAAAAGCGGTCCAATGCCCCGGCCGTCCCGGGCCAAAAATTGGCGACAAAAGTCAGCAACTCCCGCACTACTCCCCCGTATGTCCCCGGGTTCAACCCCCCGGGATGGTCGCTGATAAAGTGCATAACAAGACCTATGCAATAAATACCCAGGCGACGTGGGAAGAAGAAAGATCCATGTTCAGTAACCGAAGAATGGTTCTGCAAATAATGAAGTGTAACCAGTTCTCTTTGTGTAGATTAAGGCGTACACTTGTGAATTACTGTAAATTTAGTATTTTAGAGCGAGAAAAATTATTTAATGTGCATGCAATAATTCAAAATGGTCGACACGTCAGTTGTGTAGTGCTATATAGATGAAAAATTAAAGCAAACGCTGAATGGTGCGTGATTCGTGAAAAGTCTGTTTTAATTCCCGTGAACCGTGAATTTTCGATTTTAATTCCCGTGAACCGTGCGCGACACCCCCCCCCCCTTTCCCCCCCCCCCTTCCGACCCTCCTTAAACATGTAGTGGTCCCAAGGTCGCGTGAGAGCGGCAGCCTTGGTTATTTATTTAAATTGTTACTATTTGTTTGGTTGTCAGTTTGTTTGTTTTTTTTGTAATTGATTGTTTTGTTGCTGTTTTTTTAATATATAAGTTTAATTACACTTATGTCATTTGCTTTCTCATACCCAATCATTTTCTCTGCTAACAGGTGTGCCCTCCCTGGTATCAAATTTCGCAGAACGTACGCACACACTTGCTTTGAATTTACTCTGACCTGTCTTGTTTTTTTTTACTTGTAAATAACATACGGAACTGAAGAATCCTGCATCTATATTAGAGTTAGAAATTGTATTTTAATGGCTTCATGTGGTTTTGCACACTTAATTGTCGGGGGATCGTGTGGACCAAATGCAGACAATCCGGCAAATGTCCAGTGTGTGGGCCTCTCCTTTTTTTATTATTTTTAATGAGCAACGTTTTTATGAGCAAAAACCAACAGGCGTCACTTTTACCTTGTACTTAGCTCACCAAAATAATGTAAATTTTCACTGTTAACACTTTGTGTGTATCAAAATTGAACAAACTTGTGTTTAATCAATATCTGATGTTTCGTTTTATTAATATTTGACCTAAGAGCTCCAACGTATCCCTGGGGAAGGTAATAATGTGTTAAGAAAACATGCAATAGGAAATAATAAATAACAAAAAAAACCGCCCGCCCGCTCTCTTTTTTATAGAAATCAGGACGAGAAACGTGTTTTTTTTTACTTGGTCATATATTACAATTTCTAACTTTCTGATATAGATGCAGGTTTCTCCAGTTACATAATGTTATTTACAGGTAAAACAAATTCGACATTAATTTGAAAGGCCAAAGGATACAACCCTTTTTACGACAAAGTATTAATCGCGTTAGAAGGGCTCTAAAACAAGACAGGTCGGAGTTAAAGTGTCTATACCGCCAACAGGGTTTTTATAGTTATGGTTAGCTCTATACTGTGTAAAAAGGTTTAAAACAGGAAACAACGACTCACCGTCATTTACGCTCCTTCTGCAGCTCTAGACATTATTTTAACTATCCAGTGTCCTTTTGAGTTGTTCTTAAAATATTTCCAGTAACACAGCCAGCATAAACGGCCATAAAATTCGACAAGGTCGACAATGTTTACATTTGCTGTCGCACACGCAGGTGTGGATCTTTCATCGTATTGCTTAGTCGAGAGTCCTTTAAAAATATGAGAATACACACTTCAAAAGGAAGCAAATCAGTCTCTCATATCTGTATAGTTTCATGTCCCCTTATGGGTAATAACTCAGTCCCCGTGCACTGAAAAACAGTCGAATGGACCTTTGCGGTGTGAGAGGTCACATGTATACCGTATTATGTTACTTTCTCCCGGTTTCACATTACAAGGTAACGCCGTATTTCACAAGGGTAAAAACAAGGGTAAAAGTCTGCATGCGAGCCAACTGTGACTCACCAGGTTGAAATTGTTATTCTATGATACACAAGGTATAAAGCTGAACTTCGCTGTGTGCAGAAAACAGGCGGACTAGATATTTTTGCTTACTGTATATATTATTGTTAAACTTTTATCATAAATTATGCAGGAAATTACGTTACCATTTGGGAGTCCTTTCGATTTATGCTCCACGGGGAAGGGACAGTGGTAGCTTGTTGTAGAAGAATACTGAGGCCCTGGGTAGGTAGAATTTGCAAATGTATTGGTGCAAATGCCCGGGGGTTCCTTGGGATCAACCCCCGGGATGGCCGCTGATAAGTGCATTACCATCTGGTCCTTTTTTCTAAGCGGCATAGTTTTATATCGATTCTGGACCCGAAGCTTCTTTTTTTAGCTTCCACCTTGAGGCCTGCATGTTCTACCACATGCTTTACAAACGCTTGCAAGAAGCAGTGCTTTCCTGCTAAAGGAATACGCGCACGCTCTTTGCTACCAAAAAACGCATTCATTGCATTCATGCATTGTTGTTGGATCCACCTATAATAGACAACACCTTCCAAAACTTGAAAAACGCTTCCCTCACTGTGGGCACTTGTACTTTCGCTCGCCATATTTGACCATATTTCAAATGACATAAAATCATTACAGGTCACGGCGGAGTTATCTATGCGAGTCATGTGACGTCTAGACATGTCTAGGATGGGTAGTCTTGGTAGTGTGCGTGACGAGCGTGGCATTTTGTTACATACTTGACCTTCACGTATCAATTTCTGAATGAATTCGAGTTCTGAAATGCGTGACTACTAAGTATATTCGGAAAATTTCACGGAAAATGAGCTAATTATAGACCATGTTCACGAATCTCGAGAAATAAATTAGTTATTTCACGATTCACGGCAATTAAAAATAGGCATTCACGGTTCACGAAAAAAAACCCTTTCCAACCCTCTTTAAGCTTAATATTCAAAATTAGCCTTTGCTAAACATGTTCGTTTGCAGCTAGAAACTATCTTTAAATTGCTATAGCTGATATCTGGAAGCTTAAAACAATTATTTAACCGGATTGAGACCCACAGGCAAACATTTCAGGGTCAACGTTCGAGATAATAATCGCGGCGTGAAAGGTCAAAATGTCAAGCGATTACCTCAGGTGTCTGGTTTCAAGACGCTGTCAAATTTTTGCGTTTTATTTACCCAAGCTAAATTTGCGATAAAAAGGGGATGAAGTGATACTTTTACCCAGAAAAATAGTTTTGCGAGGTAAATCCATGTACCAGATTGACTTTTTGGTCCACGAATTTGACCTAACTTTGGACGTGACGCTACATCGCCGTCGCGTATAATTTTGAAAATTTATTAAAAATTCAGGTTTAAATTACATGTAGATCTGACAACGCGAAATAAGTACTAAAACATTATATTTTAATAATATGGGTTAGCTTTTCCAGCCACGCACAGCATTTTGGCTTGCCAGCCTTCGCAAAAAGTGCAATTTCGCGGCCGAGTTTTGCTCTTTTTGGGGCAAAATACAAAAGGCGCTCTGAAGAAGAAAATAAAAATCCAAACAACCTCAAAGTTACTGTTTTGAAACAAGTTTGTAAAAACCTTCTTCCTGACAAATTTTCAGAAAATCGCGAATTTCGCTTGTGAAATATAAATTCATTTTTTACAAGGCGTCGTCCTCGGCGTCGTCGTCGTCGTTGCTTAAGCTCCCTAGTAACTAGCTCTTCCATTGAAATCGTGTAACTCGGACAAGCAGTTTTCAAACTTAAAAAGCCGAAGGTTCCTGTAGACCAATTTTCAAAGTCGAGACGGGGTTTGTTTCAGAAAAGAACTCGTGGAAGTCAGAAAAGCAAGTCTTATCAACCCGAGTGCACCAATTTGGAGCCTTTCTTCTCTTATTCAGGGCATTTCATGGCTCGCATATATTAAAATTTGCCACTTCACCAATTATGAATAATTGATTATGTCCATGCATTCTCCGCGATGTTATGTTCTCGTGGCAAGAACAATATCTTACTCGTTCGCTGCACTCACTCGTGAGGTACTGTTCTTGCCACTCGAACATAACATTCGTATCTTCTCGCCACCGTGTAATATCCTCTATCTCTTCTACGATATTTTAATTTCTTGACTCAATTTATTGAATGGTAAGCGATTTTATTTTTCACTTGCGTAATAAGTAAGCTTACTTGCATGACGTGAAAACCACCAATTTGTTTTATATAATAATGAAACAAATTACTACACATAAAGTACTTCAAAATATTTCAACATAACGCGAAAGCCGGTCTTTGCCCCGCCTTTGCCCACTTTGGCGAAGACGAAAGAAAGCCATTTGACGTAATCTATGATCTACGCAAAATGAAGCAATTTCATTGGCTACTGTATATGCGTAGCAAATAATTGTGTTTGGTTGTGAGAAATCACGCCACTGTCAAAACCTGACTCGAGCGTCGCTTTTCGTGGAATGAAAACTTACAGCGAAAGCAGAATTGAACTGCGAAATCCACAAATCTTGAAGAAAATGCTGGAAAAATCAAGTCAGTTTTTGTCATCGGAGCAGCCCTGTGAGCCGAAAAGCTTGAACGTTGCCTTGAAAATTGCAGGAGTTTAAAAAAAAAACTCTCCGAAAACTTGTGGTTGCGGTCAACCTAGAGACTGCTGAAGAATTTTTTCCGGATCATTTTCTAAAAGAAACGGCTTTATCTTTCTTCTTCCTATTTCTCTGTTCAATGCCTCGGCAAGACTTTTTGTTTTTTATCTTTTTCCCAGTCACCAAAAATATTACCTTAATTCTCAAAACTTTCCGCCATTTTAAAAAGGCAGAGGGAAAAACTCTGTAATGATGACGTCAATCATGCATCTGTCCTCCAATAGATCATAGGCGAGAACCAATCAAAATACGAGAATAACTTGGGTTATCATATAAAGTTTAATAAATAGCATGAATGGTTTGAAAAGAGCGAAATGTTTTGCCTTTAAGCATAATGAGCCTTAATATATGAAACCTTTATTCGATTCTATTCGATAATTACAGGTTAACGCACTCAGCGAGTGAATTTTCGGTATTTACCTGCACGAGTTCACTAACAATGAACGAAAAATTTCAATACCGCACGAGGCCGCCGAGTGCGGTATTGAAAATTTCGAGTTCATTGTTAGTAAACGAGTGCAGGTAAATCCCGATAATTCACGAGCAATGAGTGCGTTAACATTTTTACTATTCAAATTGAATACACTGCAAACAAAAATCGTCAAACTTTGAGTCAGCCGAAGCCATGGTGCAATGACTGTGGTGTATAGAATTTACACCACGACTATTACACCATGATAATGACGTCAAGGAGGTTGTTTCGTCACAACCCAATGTCACGTGGCACAAATCAACCAACCAGAGA
Source organism: Platygyra sinensis (assembly GCA_019787425.1). Lineage (NCBI taxonomy): Eukaryota > Metazoa > Cnidaria > Anthozoa > Scleractinia > Merulinidae > Platygyra > Platygyra sinensis. The sequence goes on along the minus strand of JAHPZR010003336.1, from coordinate 2,662 downwards.
ATCGGAATTCGTACAGTGTATGAAAGTTGAATAATAAAGCGGTATAGTGGCACGACATCTAGAACGAGGCTTATTTGCAGGAACTGACTTGGTTTTAAGTTTATTCCTTTTTCTATAATGCTAATAATAAAACACTATTAATGCTTGCCTATGGGAGAGCCCTTTTCCAACCACCGTTGTTTTGATGGTTGTGGCCATGGTTTCCATGATTGCCACTCCAGCCATGCCAGCGTTTAGTGTCATCCCTGTCAGCGACGTTCGTATTATGGACGTCAGTACTACAGGGAAATAAAATGACATTTGCCAGCCTTTTTAGGACTTGTTTAGAGTTAGGAATATGAGGAATTACTTTACGTCCCCCTTTAACTGAAATGGACGAAACCGTGTGTCAAGGAAATGAATTTTAACGTCCGCTCACTTGCGTCATCCGCCAAGAGAAAGCCTTTGTTGTGTGAGCCTGGGAAATGAATCAACTGGCATGACAATCGGCTATAATTTATGTGTTGTCTCACTTCATTTCAAAAAATTCAAAGGAAAACCAAAACCATGAAATAAGCCAATTTCTAAACAAGCAGAGGTAGGAGGGTAGGTTTAGGGTACAAAACAATCAATCCGCTTTGTTTCGATCAGAGGTATGCGCAGTTCTTTCGTAACACAGCTGTGCGACCATTAGAAAGTAAGAAGTGTCCCAAGACTCTTGGCCAGGACTGTATTTTGCCAGGAGCTCATCGAGGGGAGCCTCTATCTCCACTAGAAGATGCACTATATCGAGATATCGACCGTATCAGAACTTTCTTCCGATGAGTCATCTAATCTCTCTTCGCTGTCCCCAGGCTGATCGTGTGCATGTGGGTAAAACAGTGACTGTCATAGCTCTGTTTTGATTGGCTTTTCGACCTGAGGGAGGCGTTCTTTTAATAGATCTGCTCGGGAAAGGGTTGACTCCAAGGTCAAGTATGGGAGAAAGAGGCTCCCCTCGGATGTGCTCCTGATTTTGCCGTATGCCTCTGACCTGATCTCTTTTCTGCTTTTTTACAATAGGCCATTTCCGAGTTCCCTTGTTCCCCTGTTTCAAATCGAGTCTAAGTGCGAAACCATTCCTATGAAAATGACTTGGATTTGCATGAAAATGAAACTGCATGCAGAATCTCATTTTAATAAAAGAGGTTTCGCACTTAGACTCGTTCAGTTGAAACAGAGGCACAAGAGAACTCGGAAATGGCCTATTGTCAAGGCTGAGACTTCTTGCTTAAAATAGGTTTTGTTTTGTCCATTTTAGTACGTTGAATATAAACTTCAACGTGATGAACGTGATGTATGAATGTCTGAATGAATTTTTGGTGGTAAAACGCGCATCTTCATAATATGAGTCGAACCGAGAAATTTATTGTGGTCCAAGCTTTAAACAAACAATATCGCTGATTAATAGAAGTTAACACTATCTGATCGTCAACTTGTTGTTATCAATTTAATCGAACTATAACGAGAAGGTAAAACTGTTTTAGCATGTGAGCACTCAACTTACATGGCAGATAATCCCTTGTTCGCTTCCTCGGTTGTGCTTTTGCTTTCTTTCATAAACATTTTAGGCCTAGCATCTGTACAGACGATAAAAATACACAAGACCAGCAACAGAAGTTTCTCCATTCTCGTGTTATTGCACGAACTCTTTCAAACTTTTACTGTATGGCTCAACTGCCACTCCAAACTGATATTGAATGCAAACAACTGACGTCTTTTCTGTGAAAACCGCCCGGTTTCATTCAGTTGAAATTAAACGTGCCATCGAGGGGTTTATGTTACTACGTAACACGATTTCGACTTATATTGGAAGTCGCCGGCTTCCCATGCTCCGACTGTGAGTATTGTTAAAAAATGAGAAGAATGAGACATAATAATCAGAAATGTATAGAGACAAGGTTTTGAAAATTAAGATTGTCTTTTTTGTGGATATGAAAAGTTTGCATTTCTTATTTCTTCGATTCTCAACCATTGTTTCTACCGTGAACAATACTGACCTACTGCGTAGAAACGCCCACAAACCAATGGGCTATAGCGTGGTCAATTCTGTTTCGTGGAATTTAAGAAATACGAAACATTTTAGGTTTTTCTATAGAGTTGAAGAAATATGAATTGAAGGTTGTGGGAACTAGAAATGCTGTGGGAACGCGAGTGCCTACACAGCTTTTTCGAGTTCTCCCAGACTTTCACGAGCATTTTCCACAATACGATAGAAACACGAAGAAAATGTCTTCTTTCTTCTTTTAGAAATTAGCCTAAGGATAATAACGAACAACGTAACTACGAAAACTTTCCTGTGTAATAAAAATGAATATAAAAGTTCTTAGGCTGTCAAACAGACCAATACTTTACTGATTAATAGAATTTGAAATATCTGTCTGATACAAAAGCTCAAGTTTACGCAGAAACAGTGATATATTAACAATGTCTACGCTGTAGTTTTATATCAAAAGAGTACACCTCTACACGAGTTTCATTTGTAATCGGGGATCTCGGCATATGAATAAGACACCAAAGAAGAACGTGGACAATGTGTCGCCTCAAATCAATTAAATCACTGCTTTGAATATAAGTAACTCCCACTCAGAAGGAAGCAACATTATGCCTGACACGTCCGATTATATCGATAAGGAAGGTATTA
>JAHPZR010003333.1:27500-29809 GCA_019787425.1 Platygyra sinensis | reverse complement strand
ACTGTTTTCTAATGGTTTTTATTACATTTATGGGTTGACACAGACAAAACCTGATTTTTTCAAACCTCATGTTAAATGAGATGCCTAAACTGTCAATGATCCACCTTTTCCAAAACCGCCCATCCCCACCCCCCCCCTCCGGCAAACCCTGGGGCATTGACTTTTTGAAAAAATTTGGTCAAATTCCCCGCTGTGTTGGCAGTTTAGATGGTCACCCATTAGAGCTTCAAAGAGGGTCAAACCCCCACCCTCGAGGGAAAACAGAATTGCTTACCTTGAAATAAACAGAATCGCTTATCTTTGAAACAAGTTCTGCAAAATTTTCATGAATTTCTTGTTCAGCTTTTTCTTTGCGCACGCTTTAAACAAAGCATATTCCACGATATAATTATATAAAACGACAACAACCGAAAAAACCCATGTAGAATCGACAAGAGCAATGACCCGAGAATGCGGCTCACGTGCTGAATCAAAGAATTGCGAAATCCTATTGTTTCCGACCACTGACAGACGTTTTGACAGGAAAGTCAAATGCCCCACCAGGCGGGCCTCATTTTGGGTCAAATTCCCCACTGTGCGGAGCTTAACGCGCGTCAAATGCCCGGGGATTGCCGGGAGGGAGGGGGGGAGTGTGGTGGGCGGTTTTGGAATTGACTGGTACATTATAAAGGTGGACTCTCCACGCTTGCCTTTCTGCATGGACTTAATTCGAACAGTAAGTGCCGACTGCGTGCTCAACTTTGTTTTCTTGTTCCACTTTGGGGAAAAAGAAAGGATAGCCTTGAGTTCTACAATATGGAGCGAAGCCGCAGTGGAGCTGTAGCTTTTCACTGAGTGACATGAAAAAGAAGAATTTCCAGCTGGCCCATTGTCCCCCTTACCCAAACCGCGTGGTCAAGGCAACGACGGTACCGCTTGTGTTTGTAGTATTTTGATACTGAACAGCCCCAGTAATATTACAGAACATGCGTATTTTTTAAATTTCCATGCAATTCAATCGTCTCACCTGAATGACAACACGATGAATGTATTTCAGTCCATCTGGGTTACCTTCTGTAAAAAACACAAACTTTCCCTCGGCTTTTGAAGAGTAATTCTTGGCGCTAGACCATAAAGGACGATCGAGCTGGCAAACTCCGTAGAATTCGAAGTGGACCACAAAATCGTCATTTCGCTCGCAGAATCTCCATAAGCGATATGAATTTGTTCGGGCCCGTGGAGGGAATTATACGGCGTCAAATCTGACATGACTAGATGTTCTTCTGCTGGATGTAACGATACAGGACATAATAAAACGAAGCAGAAATATAAATAGAATTTTAACTGTTCCATGTCGCCGGCTGAAGACTTCCGAGTCGTGTGATGGGTATGTTGTTTTTAAGTCATGTGACTTCCACACGGTACCAGATTACGTGACATCAAGTAACGTCACGCAAACTTTTAGGATGGTTTCTTGTAGGTTGTATATACGCTTCCTTTCAAGAGTACGTCAGCGAATTAATCTCCCATATATTTCCCGGCTAATCCTTCTCAAACTACGTTTAGGGATGAAGGGGATAAGTTTCTAAAGAAACTATGGTGCTGCGTCGGTGGGAGTATTACAGGATAATTTGGTTTTATCAACTGAGTTGATAATGTCAATTGGCCACCGTAAAGAGATTCGAAAGCTTTCGAATCTCTTTACGGTGGCCAATTCACATTATCAACTCAGTTGATAAAGCCAAATTATACTTTTAGGGATGGTACCGTTCTTGGGGATGGTACCGTTCCGTAGATAATATTACGCATGCGTTGGGTGAATTATAGTTTGGCATGCCAACCTTGTTCCCAAGCCAGGGAAAAGGTCCTAGAAAAAGAGGTTGCACAGAAGCAAAATTGTCAATTGCAACCTGGAATGTCATTGGCTTCAGCTAAACCGGAAATGATTTAAAATTAACTTGAGAGGGATAATCCTCGGTATAGCTTCCGTATAATGCCTACCTCAGCGGGGAGGGGGGGGGGGGTACCTTTCATAGGATAGGATAGGATAGGATAGGATAGGATAGGATAGGATAGGATAGGATAGGATAGGGTAGGATAGGATAGGATAGGATAGGGTAGGATAGGATAGCATAGGATAGGATAGGATAGGATAGGATAGGATAGGATAGGATAGGATAGGATAGGAGGTAACTTTATTTAGACACGGTAAACTCATCAGTCACAACTATAAAAACTTAATTATTTACCAAAATTATTACAAATTATCCAACGACTAGAACTACATTATTCTAAAATTACTCTAAATAATCAATTATAGCTATAATTTT